>JAXIVJ010013962.1:0-35778 GCA_036785665.1 Chirona hameri | reverse complement strand
ATATATATATATATATTATATATATATATATATATATATATATATATATACGTGTGTCACTGTCTGTGTGTGTGTGTGTGTGTCACTGTGCGTGTGTCACTGTCTGTGCGTGTGTCACTGTATATACGTGTGTCACTGTCTGTGCGTGTGTCACTGTCTGTACGTGTGTCACTGTCTGTGCGTGTGTCACTGTCTGTGCGTGTGCCACTGTCTGTGCGTGTATCACTGTCTGTGCGTGTGCACTGTCTGTGCGTGTGCCACTGTCTGTACGTGTGTCACTGTCTGTGCGTGTGTCACTGTCTGTGCGTGTATCACTGTCTGTGCGTGTGCACTGTCTGTGCGTGTGCCACTGTCTGTGCGTGTGTCACTGTCTGTGTGTGTGTGTCACTGTCTGTGCGTGTGCCACTTTTTGTGCGTGTGTCACTGTCTGTGAGTGTGACACTGTGCGTGCGTGTGTCACTGTGCGTGTGCCACTGTCTATGCGTGTGTCACTGTCTGTGCGTGTGCCACTGTCTGTGCGTGTGTCACTGTCTGTGCGTGTGTCACTGTCTGTGCGTGTGCTGCTGCTGCACCGCCAGACTGGACTCTCGGCCGGCGTTTGAGGGTGCTGACACTTTCCATTGTGCATTACACAATACACATCTATTCACTTAGTTATTTTGTTTAGTTCCTGTGCGTATGTCACTGTCGGTGCGCGTGTCACTGTCTGTGCGTGTGTTACTGTGCGTGTGTCACTGTCTGTGCGTGTGTCACTGTCTGTGCGTGTGTCACTGTGCATGTGTCACTGTCTGTGCGTGTGTCACTGTCTGTGCGTGGGTCACTGTCTGTGTTTGGGTCACTGTCTGTTCGTGTGTCACTTTCTGTGCGTGTGCCACTGTCTGTGCGCGTGTCACTGTCTGTGCGTGTGTCACTGTCTGTGCGTGTGCCACTGTCTGTGCGTGTGCCACTGTCTGTGCGTGTGCCACTGTCTGTGCGCGTGTCACTGTCTGTGCGTGTGTTACTGTGCGTGTGTCACTGTCTGTGCGTGTGTCACTGTCTGTTCGTGTGTCTCTGTGCGTGTGTCACTGTCTGTGCGTGTGTCACTGTCTGTGCTCGTGTCACTGTCTGTGCGTGTGTCACTGTCTGTGCGTGTGCCACTGTCTGTGCGTGTGCCACTGTCTGTGCGCGTGTCACTGTTTGTGCGTGTGTTAATGTGCGTGTGTCACTGTCTGTGCGTGTGTCTCTGTGCGTGTGTCACTGTCTGTGCTTGTGTCACTGTCTGTGTGTGGGTCACTGTCTGTGCGTGTGTCACTGTCTGTGTGTGTGTCACTGTCTGTGCGTGTGTCACTTGTCTGTGCGTGTGCCACTGTCTGTGCGTGTGCCACTGTCTGTGCGCGTGTCACTGTCTGTGCGTGTGTCACTGTCTGTGCGTGTGCCACTGTCTGTGCGTGTGCCACTGTCTGTGCGTGTGCCACTGTCTGTGCGCGTGTCACTGTCTGTGCGTGTGTTACTGTGCGTGTGTCACTGTCTGTGCGTGTGTCACTGTCTGTGCGTGTGTCTCTGTGCGTGTGTCACTGTCTGTGCGTGTGTCACTGTCTGTGCTCGTGTCACTGTCTGTGCGTGTGTCACTGTCTGTGCGTGTGCCACTGTCTGTGCGTGTGCCACTGTCTGTGCGCGTGTCACTGTCTGTGCGTGTGTTACTGTGCGTGTGTCACTGTCTGTGCGTGTGTCTCTGTGCGTGTGTCACTGTCTGTGCTTGTGTCACTGTCTGTGTGTGGGTCACTGTCTGTGCGTGTGTCACTGTCTGTGTGTGTGTCACTGTCTGTGCGTGTGTCACTGTCTGTGCGTGTGGCCACTGTCTGTGCGTGTGCCACTGTCTGTGCGTGTGCCACTGTCTGTGCGCGTGTCACTGTCTGTGCGTGTGTCACTGTCTGTGCGTGTGCCACTGTCTGTGCGTGTGCCACTGTCTGTGCGCGTGTCACTGTCTGTGCGTGTGTTACTGTGCGTGTGTCACTGTCTGTGCGTGTGTCACTGTCTGTGCGTGTGTCTCTGTGCGTGTGTCACTGTCTGTGCGTGTGTCACTGTTCTGTGCGCGTGTCACTGTCTGTGCGTGTGTCACTGTCTGTGTGTGGGTCACTGTCTGTGCGTGTGTCACTGTCTGTGTGTGTGTGTCACTGTCTGTGCGTGTGTCACTGTCTGTGCGTGTGTTACTGTGCGTGTGTCACTGTGCGTGTGTCACTGTCTGTGCGTGTGTCTCTATGCGTGTGTCACTGTCTGTGCGTGTGTCACTGTCTGTGCGCGTGTCACTGTCTGTGCGTGTGTCACTGTCTGTGTGTGGGTCACTGTCTGTGCGTGTGTCACTGTCTGTGTGTGTGTCACTGTCTGTGCGTGTGTCACTGTCTGTGCGTGTGCCACTGTCTGTGCGTGTGCCACTGTCTGTGCGCGTGTCACTGTCTGTGCTTGTGTTACTGTGCGTGTGTCACTGTCTGTGCGTGTGTCACTGTCTGTGCGTGTGTCACTGTGCATGTGTCACTGTCTGTGCGTGTGTCACTGTCTGTGCGTGTGTCACTGTCTGTGCGTGTGTCACTGTCTGTGCGTGTGTCACTGTCTGTGTGTGGGTCACTGTCTGTGTGTGGGTCACTGTCTGTGCGTGTGTCACTGTGCGTGTGTCACTGTCTGTGCGTGTGTCACTGTCTGTGCGTGTGTCACTGTCTGTGCGTGTGTCACTGTGTGTGTGTCACTGTCTGTGCGTGTGTCACTGTCTGTGTGTGTGTCACTGTCTGTGCGTGTGTCACTGTGCGTGTGTCACTGTCTGTGTGTGTGTCACTGTCTGTGCGTGGGTCACTGTCTGTGCGTGGGCCACTGTCTGTGCGTGTGTCACTGTCTGTGCGTGTGTCACTGTATATACGTGTGTCACTGTCTGTGCGTGTGCCACTGTGTGTGTTTCACTGTCTGTGCGTGTGTCACTGTCTGTGTGTGTGTCACTGTCTGTGCGTGTGTCACTGTGCGTGTGTCACTGTCTGTGCGTGTGTCACTGTCTGTGTGTGGGTCACTGTCTGTGCGTGTGTCACTGTGCGTGTGTCACTGTCTGTGTGTGTGTCACTGTCTGTGCGTGTGTCACTGTCTGTGCGTGTGCCACTGTGTGTGTGTCACTGTCTGTGCGTGTGTCACTGTCTGTGTGTGTGTCACTGTCTGTGCGTGTGTCACTGTGCGTGTGTCACTGTCTGTGTGTGTGTCACTGTCTGTGCGTGTGTCACTGTCTGTGCGTGTGTCACTGTCTGTGCGTGTGTCACTGTCTGTGCGTGTGTCACTGTCTGTGCGTGTGTCACTGTGTGTGTGTCACTGTCTGTGCGTGTGTCACTGTCTGTGCGTGTGTCATTGTGCGTGTGTCACTGTGCGTGCGTGTGTCACTGTCTGTGCGTGTGTCACTGTCTGTGCGTGTGCCACTGTGTGTGTGTCACTGTCTGTGCGTGTGTCACTGTCTGTGCGTGTGTCATTGTGCGTGTGTCACTGTCTGTGCGTGTGCCACTGTCTGTGCGTGTGCCACTGTGTGTGTGCCACTGTCTGTGCGTGTGCCACTGTCTGTGCGTGTGCCACTGTGTGTGTGTCACTGTCTGTGCGTGTGTCACTGTCTGTGCGTGTGTCATTGTGCGTGTGTCACTGTCTTTGCGTCTGTCACTGTCTGTGCGTGTGCCACTGTCTGTGCATGTGTCACTGTCTGTGCGTGTGTCACTGTCTGTGCGTGTGCCACTGTCTGTGCGTGGGCCACTGTCTGTGCGTGGGCCACTGTCTGTGCTTGTGTCACTGTCTGTGCGTGTGTCACTGTCTGTGCGTGTGTCACTGTCTGTGCGTGTGTCACTGTCTGTGCGTGTGTCACTGTCTGTGCGTGTGCCACTGTGTGTGTGTCACTGTCTGTGCGTGTGTCACTGTCTGTGTGTGTGTCACTGTCTGTGCGTGTGTCACTGTGCGTGTGTCACTGTCTGTGTGTGTGTCACTGTCTGTGCGTGGGTCACTGTCTGTGCGTGTGTCACTGTCTGTGCGTGTGTCACTGTGTGTGTGTCACTGTCTGTGCGTGTGTCACTGTCTGTGCGTGTGTCATTGTGCGTGTGTCACTGTCTGTGCGTGTGTCACTGTCTGTGCGTGTGTCACTGTCTGTGCGTGTGCCACTGTGTGTGTGTCACTGTCTGTGCGTGTGTCACTGTCTGTGCGTGTGCCACTGTGTGTGTGTCACTGTCTGTGCGTGTGTCACTGTCTGTGCGTGTGTCATTGTGCGTGTGTCACTGTCTGTGCGTGTGCCACTGTCTGTGCGTGTGCCACTGTGTGTGTGTCACTGTCTGTGCGTGTGTCACTGTCTGTGCGTGTGCCACTGTGTGTGTGTCACTGTCTGTGCGTGTGTCACTGTCTGTGCGTGTGTCATTGTGCGTGTGTCACTGTCTTTGCGTCTGTCACTGTCTGTGCGTGTGCCACTGTCTGTGCATGTGTCACTGTCTGTGCGTGTGTCACTGTCTGTGCGTGTGCCACTGTCTGTGCGTGGGCCACTGTCTGTGCGTGGGCCACTGTCTGTGCTTGTGTCACTGTCTGTGCGTGTGTCACTGTCTGTGCGTGTGTCTCTGTGCGTGGGCCACTGTCTGTGCGTGTGTCACTGTCTGTGCTTGTGTCACTGTCTGTGCGTGTGTCACTGTCTATGGGTGTGTCACTGTCTGTGCTTGTGTCACTGTATGTGCGTGTGTCACTGTCTGTGCGTGTGTCTCTGTGCGTGTGTCACTGTCTGTGCGTGTGCCACTGTGCGTGTGTCACTGTCTGTGCGTGTGCTACTGTCTGTGCGTGTGTCACTGTCTGTGCGTGTGTCACTGTCTGTGCGTGTGTCACTGTCTGTGCGTGTGTCACTGTCTGTGCGTGTGTCACTGTCTGTGCGTGTGCCACTGTGCGTGTGTCACTGTCTGTGCGTGTGTCACTGTCTGTGCGTGTGTCTCTGTGCGTGTGTCACTGTCTGTGCGTGTGTCTCTGTGCGTTTGTCACTGTCTGTGCGTGTGCCACTGTGCGTGTGTCACTGTCTGTGCGTGTGCCACTGTCTGTGCGTGTGTCACTGTCTGTGCGTGTGTCACTGTCTGTGCGTGTGTCACTGTCTGTGCGTGTGTCACTGTCTGTGCGTGTGTCACTGTGCGTGTGTCACTGTCTGTGCGTGTGTCACTGTCTGTGCGTGTGTCTCTGTGCGTGTGTCACTGTCTGTGCGTGTGCCACTGTGCGTGTGTCACTGTCTGTGCGTGTGCCACTGTCTGTGCGTGTGCCACTGTGTGTGTGCGTGTGCCACTGTCTGTGCGTGGGTCACTGTCTGTGTGTGTGTCACTGTCTGTGCGTGTGCCACTGTGCGTGTGTCACTGTCTGTGCGTGTGTCACTGTCTGTGCGTGTGTCACTGTCTGTGCTTGTGTCACTGTCTGTGCGTGTGTCACTGTCTGTGCTTGTGTCACTGTCTGTGCGTGTGTCACTGTCTATGGGTGTGTCACTGTCTGTGCTTGTGTCACTGTCTGTGCGTGTGTCTCTGTGCGTGTGTCACTGTCTGTGCGTGTGCCACTGTCTGTGCGTGTGTCACTGTCTGTGCGTGTGTCACTGTCTGTGCATGTGTCACTGTCTGTGGGTGTGTCACTGTCTGTGCGCGTGCTGCTGCTGCACCGCCAGACTGGACTCTCGGCCGGCGTTTGAGGGTGCTGACACTTTCCACTGTGCATTACACAATACACATCTATTCACTTAGTTATTTGTTTGTGTTCCCCTATCCGTAAATAGGTAGGCAGGTGTATACAAATTCATTTCAGCAATTCTTAGAATGTTTTTGTGTGTGTTTAATATTACTAGTTCGTGAAACGCCTCCTTCTCTGTGCCGAAAATCACATTAAACTGCATTAACTGTGCCTATGCAGGGGTTAGGAGATCAGGACAATGTCTCATCAGAACCGCAGTCAAGGGGCTTTGCGGAGATCATACAACTCCTCTTCGGAGTCCAGACCCGGGGAAATTCGGGGTCCGTGCCCCTGCTCTTTGATCGGGGTGTTTATGCTCGTTTTTCGCGTCCAGAGGGAGGTATCCTGGACGCCCTCGTCAGTGGTATGTATCCTGGACGCCCTCGTCAGTGGTAGGTATCCTGGACGCCCTCGTCAGTGGTTTGTATCCTGGACGCCCTCGTCAGTGGTATGTATCCTGGACGCCCTCGTCAGTGGTATGTATCCTGGACGCCCTCGTCAGTGGTATGTACCCTGGACGCCCTCGTCAGTGGTATGTATCCTGGACGCCCTCGTCAGTGGTAGGTATCCTGGACGCCCTCGTCAGTGGTATGTATCCTGGACGCCCTCGTCAGTGGTATGTATCCTGGACGCCCTCGTCAGTGGTATGTATCCTGGACGCCCTCGTCAGTGGTATGTACCCTGGACGCCCTCGTCAGTGGTATGTATCCTGGACGCCCTCGTCAGTGGTATGTATCCTGGACGCCTTCGTCAGTGGTATGTATCCTGGACGCCCTCGTCAGTGGTATATACTGGACGCCCTCGTCAGTGGTATGTATCCTGGACGCCCTCGTCAGTGGTAGGTATCCTGGACGCCCTCGTCTGTGGTATGTATCCTGGACGCCCTCGTCAGTGGTATGTATCCTGGACGCCTTCGTCAGTGGTATATACTGGACGCCCTCGTCAGTGGTAGGCATCCAGGACGCCCTCGTCAGTGGTATGTATCCTGGACGCCCTCGTCAGTGGTATGTATCCTGGACGCCCTCGTCAGTGGTATGTATCCTGGACGCCCTCGTCAGTGGTATGTATCCTGGACGCCCTCGTCAGTGGTATGTATCCTGGACGCCCTCGTCAGTGGTATGCATCCTGGACGCCCTCGTCAGTGCTATGTATCCTGGACGCCCTCGTCAGTGGTATGTATCCTTGACGCCCTCGTCAGTGGTATGTATCCTGGACGCCCTCGTCAGTGGTATGTATCCTGGACGCCCTCGTCAGTGGTATGTATCCTGGACGCCCTCGTCAGTGGTATGTATCATGGACGCCCTCGTCAGTGGTATGTATCCCGGACGTCCTCGTCAGTGGTATGTATCCTGGACGCCCTCGTCAGTGGTATGTATCCTGGACGCCCTCGTCAGTGGTATGTATCCTGGACGCCCTCGTCAGTGGTATATACTGGACGCCCTCGTCAGTGGTAGGTATCCAGGACGACCTCGTCAGTGGTATGTATCCTGGACGCCCTCGTCAGTGGTATGTATCCTGGACGCCCTCGTCAGTGGTAGGTACCCTGGACGCCCTCGTCAGTGGTATGTATCCTGGACGCCCTCGTCAGTGGTAAGTACCCTGGACGCCCTCGTCAGTGGTATGTATCCTGGACGCCCTCGTCAGTGGTATGTATCCTGGACGTCCTCGTCAGTGGTATATACTAGACGCCCTCGTCAGTGGTAGGTATCCTGGACGCCCTCGTCAGTGGTATGTATCCTGGACGCCCTCGTCAGTGGTATGTATCCTGGACGCCCTCGTCAGTGGTAGGTATCCTGGACGCCCTCGTCAGTGGTAGGTATCCTGGACGCCCTCGTCAGTGGTATGTATCCTGGACGTCCTCGTCAGTGGTATATACTAGACGCCCTCGTCAGTGGTAGGAATCCTGGACGCCCTCGTCAGTGGTATGTATCCTGGACGCCCTCGTCAGTGGTATGTATCCTGGACGCCCTCGTCAGTGGTAGGTAACCTGGACGCCCTCGTCAGTGGTATGTATCCTGGACGTCCTCGTCAGTGGTATGTATCCTGGACGCCCTCGTCAGTGGTATGTATCCTGGACGCCCTCGTCAGTGGTATGTATCCTGGACGCCCTCGTCAGTGGTATGTATCCTGGACGCCCTCGTCAGTGGTATATACTGGACGCCCTCGTCAGTGGTATGTATCCTGGACGCCCTCGTCAGTGGTATGTATCCTGGACGCCCTCGTCAGTGGTGTACAGTGGGTACATGGCGTCGGCACGGTTTCAAAATTAGTAGGGACAAATCCAAGAGCACATTTTATTTAACATGGGACCAAAGACCATTTATATTGGGGATGGCTGAAAGTTACTAGGGACAATACCCCAAGTGAGTGGTGGCGGTCCCCATGGCATCAATCATTTAATTCCCCAAAGTATATCAATATGGTTTAGGAACAGGACTGTGGAGTCATGCGAACAGAACAGGTCTGTTCCTTCCCACCGTGCGTCACCACTTGTCATCTACCGTCACCGTCTCTACCGTCACCGTCTCTACCGTCACCGTCTCTACCGTCACCGTCTCTACCGTCACCGTCTCTACCGTCACCGTCTCTACCGTCGCCGTCTCTACCGTCGCCGTCTCTACCGTCACCGTCTCTACCGTCACCGTCTCTACCGTCACCGTCTCTACCGTCACCGTCTCTACCGTCACCGTCTCTACCGTCACCGTGTCTACCGTCTCTACCGTCACCGTCTCTACCGTCTATCTACCGTCACCGTCTCTACCGTCTCTCTACCGTCACCGTTTATACCGTCACCATATCTACCGTCACCGTCTCTATACCGTCATCGTTTCTACCGTCGCCGTCTCTACCGTCGCCGTCTCTACCGTCTCTATACCATCGTCGTCTCTACCGTCCCCGTCTCTACCGTCGCCGTCTCTGCCGTCACCGTCTCTACCGTCTCTCTACCGTCACCGTCTCTACCGTCTCTATACCGTCATCGTCTCTACCGTCGCCGTCTCTACCGTCACCGTCTCTACCGTCTCTCTACCGTCACTGTCACTCCGTCTATCTACCGCCACCGTCCTACCGTCTCCGTCTCTACTGTCACCGTCTCTACCGTTACCGTCTCTACCGTCTCTACCGTCACCGTCTCTCTACCTTCTCCGTATCTACCGTCACCGTCTCTACCGTCTCCACCATCACCGTCTATACCGTCTCTACCGTCACCGTCACTACCATCACCGTATCTACCGTCTCTCTACGGTCACCGTCTCTACCGTCTCCCTACCGTCGTCTCCGTCCGGTACTGTGCCGCTAGTCCTTCCTTTCTTCTCTTTCTTTCACCTTTCTTCTCTTCACTGATCCCTCTGTCACCCAGTGACGGTGTTTGTCGCCACAAGACATCATCTCACGCGCTGGGGACTCTGGGGCAGTAGCAATGTTTACCCCGGGGTAGCCGCGGAACATGTCCGTACGAGACGTGAGAGCCACATAACGATGATCGCTTTCCCCGCCGGCTGCTGGGCTCAGTATGGCTTCCGGGTGTAGCCTGAGGCGCTTCTGCGCAAGTGCGTTTCTCACGCGCTGATAGGCTTTATGCCGTCATGCGAGGATCGGTGGAGCCTCTTCAGAGATAAGGAGGGAATGGTTTACATTGTTTTAGTTCGGCATGTTACGATATAATAATCTGCATGAGGATGTTGTTGAAGTTGCGCTGATGATGTTTGGAGATTGTCGGGGTGCACCAGTAATCTTTCTTCCTCCGGTTTAAAAAAGTATTTCAGGTTTAGGTTTAGGTTAAAGTTAATGGACTGAGACGGTGTCTACATTTTCGGATGTCCATATATTGATCTGTTTTTAAAATTGGTCTTGCATAACTGCTGATCTTTAACTGTTGATCTTTATCGTATGAATTGATCGCAATTTAGGAACACTTTTGTATTATTACGAGCGAGCGCGAAGCGCTCGCTCGTCCTTCCGTGGTATATGGGAAAAATCTGAATATGAGCGGCCCGGCCCGACCCGTGTCGACGCTTTTGAGAAGCTTATATCTCTGCAACCGTAAGTCCGGTTGACAAGCGGACTTCTTTGCTGAGTAGCCCCATCCAACCTATCCTGTTTGAGATCAGTGCCGACTCATGTGGGTAACTACCACTGCGTGTGGCGCGTGCCGCGTGAGGGGTGTTTAAAAGTGTTTTCTAGTAAAAACTCTGCAACGGCTGGGCCGCTTGTGTGCAAATTTTGTGTGTGCGTTAAGGACCCCTCAACCGCCGCCTTCCCACAAGTCAGGGGTGGGGCATCTGCACGTGCGCACGTGCACACCCCTATTATATATCTCAGGAACGGCTGAATCAATTGTGCTCAAATGTGGAATGTGGTTATGGGCCTCTCAGGCGCCACTTGCCCACAAGTCAGGGGTGTGGTGCCTGTGCACGTGGGCACGTGCGCACCCTTTTTGTGTCTCAGAAACTACTTGCCCGATCGAGTTGAAATTTGCCATACATTTCCTTCGCGCTCGCTCGTTCATCGCCAACTATGGCGCCTTACTGGTTATATTCAATTGAATATTATATCTTGGGGAGATTATATTCAATTGAAACAAAACCGTTAAAACGAAGGAACGTGTTCGGTTTTTGTTGGAGGACCTTCAAGTCACTGAAGCCAGTGTTTTATCAGTTCTTTGTTTGTGTGTGACGGCAGGCCCTTCATTCGCATTCTTCCGTCATTCTGCATTCAGCACAGCGCTGTCTTAATTCTCAACAGAGCAACACATAATTACTCCGCGTCGAGATACTAAGCAGCTCAGAAGTGTAACGCATGATAAACTGCTGCGATGCCACGGTCGTTCACGTAGGCTTAATCCTCTGAAAATGCGTTCATAATTCAATAACGCAACGTTAGATAAATCAGCTCTATCTCCGCGGGCCGAACAGATGCTTTGTAACAAAAGCACGCGCTGCGGCGCTTTTTACTGGACAGTGCGGTTTGCCACCCCGGCTGACAAAATAAACCCATTGTCACCAAACAAAATAAGCCCATTGTCAGGAGGAAAATAAGCCCATTGTCGTGATGACACTATACCACCGTTGCATTGAAGCCACCCACAGCGTCGCGTGCGTTGATATTCAATCCACTGTGGCCCTCTGTTGTGTAAACACGTGGATTAAACCCAGCGCTTCATTTTCCATATCTAAGCCGATAAAGCCTCAATATCACCACCAATTTCCATGCCAATACAGGCCAGTGAATCGCCCGGGGCGGTATAGCTTTGCCGGTGGCCGCCGCGGCGCCGGCGGACTCCCGCCCCCAGCTCTGTCCCCTCCTCTTCTCTCTGCCCCCTATGTCCCCCATCGCCCCCCCCCCCCGCCGCCGCGTGGGTCGGTCATTGTTGCCTCGGGTATTGACGTAGCGGGACAAAACGCACGTGCGCGCGGCATGGAGAGACTAAACCTGGCGGATTATAGCAAGGATGCGCCGCGCAGCTGAATAAACGGCTGTCTTTTGTATTCTTCTTGGAGGATCCAGCGGCCAAGTGTGGCGCGCGAGGGGCGGACGCGGCGCAGCGCGCTTTGTGCGGGACGGGGGATCAGCGGGGAAACGTTTTATCATTGATGCTGCGAAATATACAGCGCACTAATTAATAACTAATTAATTAATAACTAATTAATAACTAATTGCCAACGAATGACCGGTAATGGTAGGATGGTACAATTAAGCATATAAATGTGACGACAGGATTATTCGTGAAACTGTGCGCATCGCGTATGACGTTAAATGTTTTTAAAGAATTGTTGTTAAAGTTAAAGTTAAAGTTAAAGAAAATGTTAAAGTGTTTTAAGGTTTAAAAAGAATGGACACAAAGCGGGATTATCGTGCGTGTAAATAATGAAAAAAATGTCATTAACATGCCGAAAACTGCAGATGTAGTATGAGAACAGTAAACAGAGGTATGTAAGAGAATATCGGATTACATGACATATACTTCACATGGTCCACCAGGCTGCTGAAATGTTTCGCATTTATTCAATTTCGCCAGCACATGCAACGTTCCAGCTGACTTTTATGAGACAGAAGTGGGTATAAGTGGCTTCGTCTGCTAACAAAGGAACTACCTATTTTGTATAGTTTTAATCTCATGTTCACTAAAGAGTAAAAATAACCCCATTTTTTTTTTACTCGGCCTCTATCAAAAGCCGATGAAGGCGTACGCTGGAAATACATTTGAGTCCCTTTTTGAGTCGGTATTTTCACTGAATAATGACCGTGAGCTAACGACTCTTTCTGGTATTCTAATGTTTAAAAGAAGCTATATAAGCTGAATAACATAGGCGTAACCACCTTACGAAAGTAGGTGGGGACGGAGGCACTTCGAAGTCGATTCTTTGCATGCAACGTCCATAGGTGTAATGTTAAAATCCGAAAATGTTGCTGGGGACTGATCCCCAGTGAGCCCAGTGGTGGTTACGCGCCTGCTAAATAATATAATTCCACCATTACACAGCCACACCTGAAGATTAATTAACAACTGCAAAAGCACATATGAATTACAATATCACAGGAAATGTCGCAATTGTTTCCGATTATCCCGCAAGGCATTGGTAGAGGTTTTCCAAAAATGTTGGTGGGGAAAATGTCATATTGGTTGGTCAATTTGTTTAATAAGACATATACTAACTATTTTAACGCAAGGACACATGCGTAGGAGCAGTGGGGGGGGGGGGGGCAGGGGGGGGGGGGCAGCCGCCCCCCAAATTTTTTGATTTTAACATTACGCCTATGGGCGTTGCATGGAAATAATCGACTTCAGAATGCCTCCTGCCCCCCATCCTGAACATAGTTCCTACACCCCTGCAAGGACATCTTCAAAATCGACCAAAGTTGGTAGGGCAGTCGCCACAAAAGTTTGAGTGGGGGACAGTCAGGTGTTTGGTCGAGTTCCATAGGGCTAATGTTAACATCTGGTTAATCTGCGGGGGTGGAGAACGATCCGAGCGATCCTGCCGGGGGGGGGGGGGGGGGGGGGTCCCCAGCCCCTCCCCCGGTGGCGACGCCCTGGGCATAATATACAATTGGTGGAGAGTGGCCTCACCAACTGAATAGGGAGCCCCGTTCGTGCTGCAAGATCCAAAGCAGTGTGCTGGCCCTCCGGCCTAAATAAGATCCAAGCCCTCCGGCCTAAATAAGATCCAAGCCCTCCGGCCTATCCATCCGTGTCCGAGTCCGTGATCCGTGTCCGAGTCCGTGTCCGAGTCCGTGTCCGAGTCCGTGATCCGTGTCCGAGTCCGTGATCCGTGTCCGAGTCCAATGATCCGTGTCCGAGTCCGAGATCCGTGTCCGAGTCCGAGATCCGTGTCCGAGTCCGAGATCTGTGTCCGAGTCCGTGATCCGTGTCCGAGCCCGTGATCCGTGTCCGAGTCCGCGATCCGTGTCTGAGTCCGTGATCCGTGTCCGAGTCCGTGATCCGTGTCCGAGTCCGCGATCCGTGTCCGAGTCCGTGATCCGTGTCCGAGTCCGAGATCCGTGTCCGAGTCCGAGATCCGTGTCCGAGTCCGATGATCCGTGTGCGAGATCCGTGATCCGTGATCCGTGTCCGAGTCCGATGATCCGTGTCCGAGATCCGTGATCCGTGTCCGAGTCCGATGATCCGTGTCCGAGTCCGATGATCCGTGTCCGAGTCCGTGATCCGTGATCTGTGTCCGAGTCCGTGATCCGTGTCCGAGTCTGATGATCCGTGTCCGAGATCCGTGATCCGTGTCCGAGTCACTCGGTCTCAGCTCAGGATCGCCGTCAGTGAAAGACTGATGGCCGCGGGGCTGGGGCCACAGCTGCGTCATATGTCTCACGCACCCATCATCCCACAATCCCACCGATCGCACCATCCGCACGACACGCCGCCGAGTCATCTTCGTCCCCGCCGCGCCGCCGCTCGTCTCCGCCACGCCGCCGTACGTCTCCGCCACGCCGCCGCCGTCGCTCGCCGTCCGCCGCCGCCCGCCGGACGGCGCTCGCTCGGCAGCAGAAATCCGACTCTATTTCTGCTGTCGGGACACGCCGGCGTTGCCATGGCGACCGGCGTCGCGGCGCGTCAGCTGACGCCGGCCGGATTACAGGGATCAGAGGCAGCGCGTATAAATATGTATGGCCGGCGGGCGGCGGCGAACCCGGCGCGTCGGAATGAAAATGTTAGCGGCGCCCACGGCTTTCGGGTGACATTAATGGCGCGGAGGATTTGCCGTGTTTCGGAAGGGGTGGCGCCTGGGCGTCGGATGATTACGCCGAGGAGCGACCAGCGGGGCGGGCGGCGCCGCGGGTCGGGGAAGAAGTAATTAAGCCCACCGGTTAGGGTTTTCCTATTCCGTTGGTGGGCTGGGATCATTACCTCACCAACTCTGCGTTTGGTTCCACCAGCTTTGCACTTTGCACCACAAACTTCTTCCAAATTTGAAGGCATGCTTGATGCTTATGCAAAACAATTGGATATTTACCAGCTTGAAACCTCGTGGATCTCGCACCAATGGGGCCAGTAGAGACATTGTCCCTAGTAATTATCGGTCATCACTGATATTGTCTCATGTTAAAGTACCTACATCGTACACGGGCACCTAGATTCGTTCCTACCAATTTTGAAACTCTGGCGACGCCATTGTTGAACTTACCAAACTGGAAAACTGGAATTTCCAGATATTAAACCGCCATTTATCCCAACTAATTTTTGCTGGAAAAGCTTAATTCATGATCAAGCCAGCAGTTCTACTCGTCAGCCCAGCTCAGAATGGAACGGTCAGCCCAGCTCAGAATAGAGCCGTCAACTCAGCTCAGAATGGAGCCGTCAACTCAGCTCAGAATAGAGCCGTCAACTCAGCTCAGAATGGAGCCGTCAACTCAGCTCAGAATAGAGCCGTCAACTCAGCTCAGAATGGAGCCGTCAGCTCAGCTCAGAATAGAGCCGTCAACTCAGCTTAGAATAGAGCCGTCAACTCAGCTCAGAATAAAGCCGTCAACTCAGCTCAGAATAGAGCCGTCAACTCAGCTCAGAATAGAGCCGTCAACTCAGCTTAGAATAGAGCCATCAACTCAGCTTAGAATAGAGCCGTCAACTCAGCTTAGAATAGAGCCGTCAACTCAGCTTAGAATAGAGCCGTCAACTCAGCTCAGAATAGAGCCGTCATTCCTACCAAAATATATTTCAAGTTAAAGTTGATAAGCGTTCCACGCTTATAACCGTCGGTACTCAGCAAGTATACTTGTTAACTAATTGAATATCCGAGCTAAAATTAGCCTGCCTG
The DNA here is from genome assembly GCA_036785665.1 of Chirona hameri. Classification (NCBI taxonomy): domain Eukaryota; kingdom Metazoa; phylum Arthropoda; class Thecostraca; order Balanomorpha; family Balanidae; genus Chirona; species Chirona hameri. Next base: position 20,794 of record JAXIVJ010013962.1, on the reverse strand, counting down.
CGCATTGTTATTTATCATGAAGGTATGTAATATGTTTCCTGCACTCTATCTTTTGCGAATATGGACCAAACTTGTATGAACAATCAACAAGCATTTGAAAAGTGCATTGTAATCGGCAGTGTGGTCCCGCCCCGGACGGCGACCTATTTAGTGTTCTTGACTCATTTTTTTAAATTAAACAAATTAGATGTTTTCCCCATTAATTTTCAACACACAGGTAACAGGTATTCAATACATTACAATGCACACATGCAAAATTTATATGAACCATTTTCCCAAATCAATCAATAAACATTTCGTAAAACCGTGATGCATTCGGCGGATTAACTTGGCCCCCTACGACGACGTATTTAGTGTATGCGATTTGTTGAGAGGTACCTAATTCAACGGGAGGTATTCAACATTGGACATATTGAAACAAAAGCGCCAGTATGTCGCGCTTCCAATAGTGGAGGGAGAACACCTGATCATGAACTCCGAAAGAATGTACTTTTTTCCATTTCTCAAAATTTAATTTTCGAAATAGAGAAGTTGTTATTTCACTTTTAAATTGAGACGCGATCAATTTGATACCATACATGTTGCATAACATAATGCCAGAAGAAAAAAATATATATCAAAAAGTGAATGTTTCCCTAATGGTCCTGTCGTGGTCGTCGTTATATTCCGTGAAGTCCTGAAACTTCTTCAGGAGCTAGCGCTGTGCATGATGAAACGTGCAGCGCACGTGCTGCAATGGGTCTGTTCCAGTGGCTCCGCCAACAAAAAGATGAGATTAGTTTAGAGGGGGTTGGAGGAGCACTGATTTGCGTCGCCACGGGAACGATTTCGGATGAGGTATCAGCTGTTTGCGAGCATGTCAAGTAGACAGTACTGATGCATTGAAGACAAACACGGCGTCCAGATCCACAACAAATATGAGATACCCAATTTTGAATTTTGATACCCAATTTTGAAGTACCCACGGGGAAAATGAGAAGAATAAAAATACTATTCACACCACTTCAACTTCACATTCAGTCCTAATTCTCTTTCTCTTATGTGTAACAACAAATCAGGCGTCCGAATTACAAATGAATGAACCTCGCCCACTAATGTCTACCACAGCCTCCTCCGAAAAACCACCTTTCATTTCGGAGGATTTCGGAGGAGGGTTGAGGCGAGCTTGGAGGAGCTTAGAGGAGTTTGGATGGGCCAAGGGAACGATAATATTAATTTGGAGAAGCTTTGAGGAGGCTAGAGGAGGTTAGAGAAGCCACTGGAACAGACCCAATGCGTCCTGAACTTTGCTAATATTCCGGTCGGACTAACGCTCACGTAATTCAAATTGACTCCAACGAAAAGCGGTGATTCTGCAGAAAAGTTGCTTAATTATAAAATAATGTCTTTCTTTTGCGTGGTGATGGTGTACTGTGTACTTGCAATAAGTTGGTTTTGTAGTGATGGACAGTACTTGCAATCGGTTGGTTGTGTAGTGATGGACAGTACTGTAATCGGTTGGTTCTGTAGTGATGGGCAGCACTGTAATCGGTTGGTTCTGTAGTGATGGACAGCACTGTAATCGGTTGGTTCTGTAGTGATGGACAGCACTGTAATCGGTTGGTTCTGTAGTGATGGACAGCACTGTAATCGGTGGGTTCTGTAGTGATGGACAGCACTGTAATCGGTTGGTTCTGTAGTGATGGACAGCACTGTAATCGGTTGGTTGTGTCGGCCGCCGCAGTAATCCTGGGTGCGCCGTTGTCATTTGTGCCGGACTCCGACCAAAGCCGCAATCTGGGGACCTCCTCCCCTGGGGACGCGGTGTCCCCCTCCCCAGTAAACTGGAGGGGGGAGGAGGGGACAGCGGGGACGGTGTGTTACGGAGGAGCAGTAATGCTGGACAGAGATGGTGCTGTTGTTCGGGTGTGATTGGTTGTGGTGAATTAACGACAAATGGTGGAATATATTGGAATGGCGTCGGGTTAGTTATTTATAGTAGCCGTTTTCACGAAGGATTATTGCGCTGAAAAGTTTCTGAAAGATTCTGAAAGTTTTGAAAAACTACACAACTTTTACATGCCGTTTTTGGCTAGAAATGTCCCTGAAAATTGTGTAATATGCTGGTAAGAATAAAATATGTTGACAAAATTGCAGTTTGTTGGTAATAAGCAAGTAAGTACTGATATAATCTTCCTGAAACTTTTCAGGAAGATTCTATCCAAATTGATCTTGCTTATTACCATTTTTTTTTTAATTCTTACCAACATATATTACAAAATAATGAGGGACATTTCTAGCCAAAAATCGCATGTTGTGTAGTTTTTCAAAACTTTCAGAATCTTTCAGAAACTTTTCAGCGCAATAATCCTATGTGAAAACGGCTAGTGTAATACAAATGTATGAAATGATAAGAGTAAGAGTAGACAACGCTAAAGAAAACTTAACCATGCACGGACATGAAAGCAGAACGAATGTGAAATGATTTGTCATATCTTTCCGCCGAAGTTGGCAAATAATTTCGCAAGATCGTATTCGATATAACTAAAACGCTGAATACACGCAATCTTGCACAATCAACCATTCCATTGATATTGTAATGTCCTTTGCAGGGGCGTGGGAACTACTTTGAAGTTGGGGGGGGGGTGAGAGCGAACTTTTTGGCAATACGACAAAAATTAAGACTGAAGAGAAGCAACTTGTGCCGCTCTTTTCCATACCCAATGCCGCTTATTGCCAATAATATGCCATATATTTAAGGACATGGGTATCAATGTCATATCAGGAAATGGGTCGCCTAACAAGCAACAACAAAACAAAACTAGAGAAAAGCTGGTAAACATGAAGAAGGAGCGACACTGGTACTAGGGTCACAAAAATCCGGAGAAGCGGTACTGGAGCTCTCACTGTGCCTTAATCCAGAACCGGCGGGTTTGACTGACTCCCGAGCCTGAGGTAGCTGGTGAGGTGATGTACTGGGCTCGCACCAAGTTGACCATGGCTCATGCATTTAGCATACATTTGGTGCGAGTACCATACTAGGCTCAAGGGCGGATTTAGGATATTTTAGGAGGGGTGGCCGCAGGCCAATTTAGGGGCGCCTTCCAAAAATCTAGGGGCGCCTTCCAAAGAAAGGGCGCCGTCACTGACCGAAAGGGCGCCGTCACTGGCCGGAAGGGCGCCGTCAATGGCCGAAAGAGCGCCGTAACTGGCCATAAGGGCGCCGTCACTGGCCGGAAGGGTGCCTCGGATCAAAAGGACCAGGTCATGACTTATATGACCTGATACTCGGTAAGTTACTTTCAACAGGGCGTCCAAGCGGTCCATACGGACTCTGCGTGCTCACATGGGTATCATGTGGCCCCCGGGCGCCAGGCCCCCGGGCGCCCGGGGGTTGGGGGAAAGCCGCGACCGCTGTGGCCACCCCCTGGATCAGCCCCTGACTAGGCTTCAACCGAGTTATGTTATGCCGTGTTTTACGGTGTTATGGTCAATGTTTCTGGTACGTTTTTATGAATGTATCGTTATACGGTCGTACTCAACCAAGTGAGCTGGCAAACTAATGCATTTAGAACACACGCATTTTTCAGAGAAAAGGCTTATCTACTAATATATAAGTTAGTTATTTAGTTAGTTATTTTGTTTGTTAGTTAACTGTTGCCGAATAATGCTCCATTAACACGCGCACTGCCGGGGGTTCGCGCCAACCACGAACTGCGGGGGGGGGGGGGTTCGGTCCCCCCCCTAAGATCTCAAAAACCACGCAACGTAGCGACAAGCGGAAAACATTCGTAGCTCGAGACAAACTCTTTCGAAAGTATTTAGGTCATTTTTTAGGTCAGGGCAATATTGAGGTCACCAGAGGTCACCAAAGGCCAAATTGCAGCTATATGTATATGAGTGTCCTTGATAAAACCGTCTATATCTCGATAACGAAAAGAGCTAGCAACGCGCGGGAAAAAAACGTTCGAAAGATAATATGGAATTGTTTGCTGTCGCTAAGGTTCCAGAAGAATTGACCTAAGATCAATAGTTATGTTAGCAGAAGCTATTTAATTTTAAACATTCTAATAATTGCCGAATTGTTTGTAAAATATCGCTTTTGACAGACGCATGATCGAGTAAAACAAATTCAACCATTGTGTTTCTTTCGCCGAGACGCATCGAATGATATATTGGGTGTCCTAGTTAGGCCATATACCAAAAATAGGTTATTGCTGTAGGTTATATACAAAATAGCCTGACCTGAGGTCAGGGTTAACTGAATTACATCAAGTGATTCGTCTCGACAAGCCTAATACAATGGTGAACAGCTCATTGCTCTACCTTGATTTGGTAAAGAGTTATCGAAGAAAAAACATACGTGACCTGGGGGGTCACCCGAGATGACGTCGTAGAGGTCAAATAGCTGAAAATGTTACCTAAGGCTTTGCATTTGGGACAAGAGTGGTGGATCTGGTGAAAATTGGTCAAATTCGACCTGACCTTAGGTCACCGATATACGAAATTCGAGATAAACGAATTGTAGGTACTTATCACCTGATGACATCCTGTGAGTTTCAAACCGTTTGGTCAATCACTTTGGCTGTGGCACGAACGCAAATATTTTTGAGGTGGGGTCACTTTACTTGACCTGGTGACCTGACTCGAGATGACCCGAGGTCAAAAATTTCACACCTTGTGTGTAATTTATGCCCAAACAGCTGTGTCAAATTTCGCGGCGCTGCGCAGCGATGCTAAAAATCCGGTGAGTGGTGACAATGCCCTTGTTGTTATACAGAGTCGAGTGATCGAGTAAAAAGTTTTTTTTTTTGGGGGGGGGGGGCGAGTTGACCCCACTGCCCCCACAGTTCCCACGTTCCTGGTCCTTTGTCCTTTTCTACAATATACTGCATGTATCGTAGAAATGAGTTGTTTGTGATAGGAAGTTACAGGAAACCAAACATAGCCAAGATTCCCCAATAGGAATAAATTCCCCGATAGGATCATCCTCAGCCCTGACCGCCGTCTCATCACGTGCGACACGTGCGCCCACACGTGCCGCACGTGGTACCCTTCCACGTGCTGTCACGCCGGAGTAATCCCGTGTTGTCACGTGGCGTTACTGGCTGGAGGTTCTGTCAGCTCCGAGCTCCGGCTGGCTATAACGAGAGGCGCCATTCTGGTAAATTTCGCATGCGATGTCCAGAGATTTTGATAAGACTGATGTGATATAACACTGATGTGATGTGATCACTGATGTGACTCGGGTCGGGATCTGTGACGTGTGAAGAAATATTCATTAACTTTCTTTAAAGCGCTTGTTTGTTATTCTCATGTTTGCGCTCTTTCCCAATCCCATGTTCAAGGATAGGTAGGTACTGCAGTCGCGCACGCAGGATTCCATTTCGGTGATGGGGGGTCAGAGCCCTAAGAGCGGGCTCCCTTGTGTACGGGCCCACACCAGCTTTTTTAAAGAAAACTTAGCGGATTTCGGTCACTTGTTTTTGAGCGGGCCCCTTACAGCATGGGATCTGAGACATGATAATTGTCTTGTCAATGACGTGTAATGTGACTGCGTGTGCTACTGATGTGCGAATTTTAGGTGCGTGTGCTACTGATGTGCGGTACAACTGTCGAGAGTTGACGAAATGAGGTCAATGACAACACACAGTAGTAGTGAACCGATACTGTATTTTCGTAGCAGGTATGTGTGATCAGTTGGCGCGATACATGGCTGATTTTTACAACATACAGCATCGCAACAAATATGGAGACGGTTTCGTGCACGAGTTGGGAAGGCATAACCAATGGATCCAGGGTCTGGTGTCAACCAGTTGCTGCATAGCTGTCTGGAACTTTTGGAACTTTTTGAGCTTTTGGCACAGGCTTTCTGGAGTTTGGTAAAACTGAAAGAAGCACGGGGAACAGATCGCGTCAAAATTTCCAACGTCGTAATAACTAGAGGTGTTTTTTTTCGGGAGATCTGCTACCCATTGTCTTCGGTGGGCTTGGATACTCAAATCATGGGTCAGGGACCCGCAGTTGCTATGGTACACACTAAGGTCCGGCTTATTTTCTCCTCTAGCGTATGTTTGACGGCGAATTAAGAAAAGACCATTGCATTCAAACCGCATTACTGAGAGCTTCAAATTGATATATTGACGCATTGGGTCACTTTATCCATTGGCTGCTTTTAAGCAAAAATCCGTCTTTAGCGCTTTGTGGTTGTAAAAACAGATTTTTGCTTAAAAGCAGACAATGGATTAGGTGAGCCAATGAGTCAATATATAAATTTGAAGCTCTCAGCAATGTAGTTTGAATGCATATACGGTCGTTTCTTAACCCGCGCGGCGCTGGGTCTCCATCCGAACGTCCGGTGCTGGGGGGTAAATTTTACCCCCCCCCCCCCTCGTATCTTCCGAACCAATAACCGCAGCGAGACGCGCAAGGCAGCGATCGAAAGCTCTCAGTGAGAATAATGTAACGCATACCCGAAATTATTAACATAAGGTCACATGTCAGGTCACGGTCAGGTCAAGTGTCAAAATGTAAGTATTTGGGTTTTTGGGCTATACTTTCCATCCAAAACCTTATATTGCAACTATTATCTCACAAAGTGCTCCCAAATGTATAATGCATCTCCCGCATAAACAAAAGTGAAATTGTAAGCAAAGGTCAAGGTCAAGGTCAGGTCACAAAAGGTCACAGGTCTACGAAAGCCATGCGACACATGTTGTATGGGTTATTTTACACGTAGAATTCGATAGAAGCAGCTATTTTCACAGCCTGACACCATATAATGGCCCTCAGGTCAAGGTCAGGTCACAATAAGTTCAACATTTGAAATTGATTAATCTAAATAAACATTGCATGTTCCAGACTAGTTTTGTTTTAGAAATACAGTGGCGGCATTTATTTGCCTGTATCTGGTCAGTAAAAACCAACAAACGCAATTTAAAACAAATGACGTCATGAGTTACTTATTCTTAGAGAGCCATAAGTCAGTCAAAAATAAAGATATTGCTTTTACATTTGGTTTGAGCATCGATACATGGCTGATTTTTACAACATACAGCATCGCAACAAATATGGAGACGGTTTCGTGCACGAGTTGGGAAGGCATAACCAATGGATCCAGGGTCTGGTGTAAACCAGTTGCTGCATAGCTGTCTGGAACTTTTGGAACTTTTTGAGCTTTTGGCACAGGCTTTCTGGAGTTTGGTAAAACTGAAAGTTCTCTATATGTCTTCCGTTTTTTTTTTTGTGTGCAAATCTTCAACAAAAAAAACTTTTGTGGAAATTCTTCCAAAAAAAAATAAGTTTTTTGCATTTGTGGGGTCAAAAACCCAAAAGTTTGCAAATCCGAGATTGTCATTTTAAAGACAATGTTATTTCCTTTCTTTTGACGCCTTTTATTGGCGATTTGCATCAACACGCTATTTTCTACGATTTTTTAAACATTTAACGTTTTTTTCACCAAAAATGACATGTCATGACGTCACTTAAATGTCATTATCTCCCAAGATTTTCACGAATTTCAAGATGTTTTTTTTACAGAAGATGTAGAATTGATGCACCATAAGTTATCGTAAGTTTAATTTCGATATCTGTCATAGTTTTCAAGTTATTGAGAAAAACCGGGAGGGGGTAAAATTTACCCCCCAGCGCCGCGCGGGTTAATTCGCCGTTAAACATACGCTATAGGAGAAAGAAGCCGGACCTTGGTGTGTACCATAGCAACTGCAGGGGAGGGGGGGGGGGCGTACATATTGACGATGAAACGTAACATTTGCCAAATAGCGAAGTATTCTATTTAATCAGTGAAGTTGAGTGTTATAATATTATTTGGCTACGCCCATAGATGTTTGAGATGCTCATGCGCAAATTGTATTAAAGATAAAAACTGCGTTTACACCAGACTTCATATTCTATTGTCATGAAAGAATGATCTCTTCGGAAATTGAGGCAATTTTAGAAATAGGACCAAATTATGGCGCTTTTTTCCTTTCTTACCTCCCAGATTCATGTCCTCTACATAAAAGTCTCACCCTTTGGACGTCAAAGTCCTGTATAAGCTACGCTAAGCTACGCTCGCGAACGGAATAGGAAAATTAACCCTGGAGGCGTGAGGGAGGGGGTGTTTTTCGCCCCCCCCCCCCTTGGGGTTTCCGCCATAATCAGAACACGCATAGAGATATCGACTTGAAACTTTCAGCAACTTGAAATGAATAGCTAGACCACGTCTTGGCAAAAATTGGGTCCCGGCCAGGTCAGGTCAGGTCACCAGGTCAGGTCAATTGACATGACAACCAAACAACTTCTATCTAGGTAGCATCACTGACAATGGTTAATCGAGCGACATGAAACTCATGGCACGTCATGAGGTCATTAGGGACTACAATTCGTTTATCTCGGATTTACTATATCGGTGACCTAAGGTCAAGTTATAATCGTGACCTTTTTAATGTAGCCCTTTGGCACTGGCGGCCGCAGACGGCTGATAAGGGGGGGGGGGCAACATGGCGTTACGGCTGGGATGAGGCTCCAGCGGTGCCCAGGGGCGGAACTAGCCGTGTTTTAGGGGGGGGGATCTAGTGAGTGACGTATTTCCACATTTCCAAAAAGTTGTTGAGCAGTGGGGGGGGGGGGGCATTGACAGAATCGCGCATTTTATCTAGTGTAAAATGGTTTGCTCGGGGGGGGGGGGGGGGGCATGGCCCTGCCCCCTCTTGGTTACGTCACTTTACTGAACGATATTTTATATCAAACTGCTTCCACTTCACATCACAGCTGTTGTAATCAAGCGAAATCAGTCCATTCTTATCTCTAACAGCCGACCGAGACGACCACACATTTTACCTCATAGAAGTGGGCACATTTACATCATACATTTTATGATGTAAATACATAAAATACAGCACACATTTTACATCATAGTGGTGTCCAGTGGCGTCGCCGACGGGGGGTGCGGGGGGTGCTAGCACCCCGCCCCCCCCCCCCCACACTTTCAGAAAGTGGGGGGTGCGCACCCCCCACTTTTTCTGGGCCCGGGGTGGGCATAACGCAAAATGGTACTACCCTGGTAGCAAAATGGTAGTACATAATTTCAACATAAACCGACCAATACATGGCGTGTTTGAAATAGATATCAATCTAAACGCAGACCAAAACAAATTACATGTATTTTACTTGAAAAAAAATGAATCAATACGCGAAAAAGGGAGATTCAAATGAAAAAAATAACATTTTCCTTTGACTATTTGTAAAGAAACAATGTTTTTTATATTGATTTTGTTCTCTTATCATACATACTTGTATGCTTTTTGAGCAAGTTGATGTGTCTTTAAATAACAACAAACAAACGAAAATATTTTGAACAAGTGTGTGTCTGACGTTTCACGCTTTGTGAGATTGAGATGATATTTAGGTATTTAGGACTATGAAACGAAAACAACCTTCAATTTTGGACATGTTTAAGAAGAGGTAGGTACCTAGGTATGGCTTAATTTGTTACCGTAAAACGGGGTGAAGTGAGACAGGTGGGGTGAAGTGAGACAGAAATTAATGCTTGCGGAACACATACTTCCAGTGTGCGGAAATCCACCAAATTTGCACACGATTTGGACCCTACCAAGGCCTCAAAAGAGTGTGAATTTGGGAGTTTTCTGCTCAAAATCAAAAGTACCAGATCGCTATGAAATTCTGTCTCACTTCACCCCACCTGTCTCACTTCACCCCGTTTTACGGTATCAAAAATGGCCTTCTGAAAAACTGCATTGGATCATTTTGGCCTTCCAATGCACCTAGGTAAAAGTAGAAATGATTGTGTCTATGTTTGGATGCAATACAAATTGTATGTGGTAGGTAGGTAGGTAGGTACCTATGTGTGTGCTAATTTCAGGCATTTCATCATAAATATCTTGATCCACTTGGATCACTCTAATATTATAAAGACATAAAGACATGACGGACCAACAAAAGGCCACAAGGGCCCATCGAGGTTGGCCCGATCCCACCCCAACCCCATGCCAACAATCCTAAGAATTTAGCTGACCTCCTATAGAAGAGGCCCAAGATTATAAACTCAGTGGGCTTCAGAACAGTCTGGCACTTCCAATAGGTCAATAATACCTAGACAAGTAGGGCAACTAGGTCCTGCTTTCCTTCCTTCCTAGTATTTAAAGGAAATAGTTCACCTTCGGAAAATATTTCAGAACACGATTTTATTATATTTTTTAATACAGCTTCTTTTTTTCTTTTCTTTTTTCAAAAATGGTCCTACATCGCGCCAATTCAGGACAGGTCAAAAATTATTAATGCTATGGTGTGCGTTATTGGTCTGCGCATGCTCAGACCAGTGCTGGCACTCTCAGACGGTACGGTATATCATATATGCGCCGCATTCCTTCCCCAAAAAGTCAAATATCTTCGGCTGGAGTCTTTTCAGCCAAGAAAAGTTGCAGATAAGGATTTCTCAACACGGGCTACAAAACTGCTATTTCAGTTAAAAATCCCATGTTGAAGGTGAACTATTTCCTTTAAAGGGTGTGGAATGTCCACATTACCTATGTAGGCACCTATGCTAGGATGCAATAACCATATCCACAACCCAACCTATGGAAATTGAGTTGTAATGGTTAGGTAGGTACCTACTTAACAAAGTTTCAGAAGGCCAGTGATATTGATTCCATTGTTGTTGTGCAAGAGTGATACAAAATATGTTTGACCATTTGTAAATTCTGTGAAATATGAGTAGGTACAGGTTTTGAATCTTTTCTAGATTACCAGGTAACACCTACCTGACCTAGGTGGGTAGGCATGTTGCAAGCAAAGAATGAGCAGAGTGCATATGCAATACATGCATGCAACAAATTACATGCAATAAATTAACTAGGTAGGCATTCAAGAGTAGCTTGGAAGGTAATTTACTACCTTCCTGACTGAACAGTTTTACCATAAGTAGATAACCTGATTTAGGAGCATTATTTGTGTAGGAAAAAAAAGTGAAAAGCAATTATTCAACCTTGTCTTGTCCATGTCCATGAATCATTCCATGTTCGTGACTCAGTAAAGTAGGTAGGTACAACATTTTCTCACTGGGGCTCAAGATCCAAAAGGTTATTAAAAAAGTATCAACAATTTTACCTCTGATCTTCACTTTTAGTTCCACAGCCTGTAGATTGTAGCTTTAGCCTACAACATTGCATTTTGGTAAAACTGTTGGTGGGCTTGCATTATGAGCATGGCATAATTTTGTTTAGGCATATTTTTTAACCCAAATTATTGGAGTCATAAAATCTGGAAAAGGCAAACACATACCTACCTATCCTCTGTCCAGATACATTCTTTCTTTTTTCACCTTTTCTGAGTTGACATCACATATTCAAAGATACCTAGGAATGTATCCATTTTAGTGTTGTAATCAGTATGTTCATCACCAGGATTTCCAATCAAGTCCACCACTACTATTTGGGTCATCCATTTTCCTAGTAAAGGCCCTCAAAATACTCTGAATCTTGCAAGATATTTTTAGATAGGTATAGTTGAATGTCTAGTGAGATATCAACAGCCTACCTACCTTACTAGCCAACTGTTCCATTTTCCCCCCCAAAATGAAATAAAAGAACAAGAACTTGATGCAGTTGTATATAAAAAGGCTGAGTGTACATATGTAGAATGCAGGTATATACCTGTATATGTATGGCATTTGACCATTGCATTGCTTGGTACATTGTCCATCTTATTTACTTCACACAGGGATAAAGCCACCCTTCATTTGACTTGAAAGTGAGAGAATGTGTATCATAAACTTGTGTATCATTTTACACTTATGTACTGTGGTTTGAGGCTAATTTTTTCACTTCACCCCTAACTAAAAAGTGGGAAAAGGTTTCAGAAAAAAAAATTGGGATATGCAGTTCATTAGCTGTTTATTGTCAGCCGGAAAAATTTAGCAGGACAATATAATAAGCGATACAATATTATGGAAATTAATTTGTTTGTTTTTAGCAGAGGAGCTATAAGACTTCAAACTAAACTTTTGATACCTACTTTTTTGTCAGATATTCTGGAGATACAAGTTAGGTTTTGATTCGTTCATTTCATTCTTCTTCATTCGTTTAGTATTCTTGCTTCTTGGCAATAGGTGCAAATCCATGACATGATCATTGTCCTTCCAGGCCTTCTCCCCGTCCAATTCTTACCATCCCATCCGGCCCGGAGTCTGCGCCAGCCCTGTCCAGCCCGGAGCCTGCGCCAGCCCTGTCCAGCCCGGAGCCTGCGCCAGCCCTGTCCAGCCCGGAGCCTGCGCCAGCCCTGTCCAGCCCGGAGCCTGCGCCAGCCCTGTCCAGCCCGGAGCCTGCGCCAGCCCTGTCCAGCCCGGAGCCTGCGCCAGCCCTGTCCAGCCCGGAGCCTGCGCCAGCCCTGTCCAGCCCGGAGCCTGCGCCAGCCCTGTCCAGCCCGGAGCCTGCGCCAGCCCTGTCCAGCCCGGAGCCTGCGCCAGCCCTATCCAACCCGGAGCCTGCGCCAGCCCTGTCCAGCCCGGAGCCTGCGCCAGCCCTGTCCAGCCCGGAGCCTGCGCCAGCCCTATCCAGCCCGGAGCCTGCGCCAGCCCCATCCAACCCGGAGCCTGCGCCAGCCCTATCCAGCCCGGAGCCTGCCGGCCCGTCCACGGATGATCCAGTGCCGCCCTTAGCTGGAGACAGTGAGTTTGTGCTTCTCTGCATCATGATTCGATTTATAAGGGTTTGTAATGTCATTCCCAGGTTATGTTAATTCCACTGTCCTTGAGCCTTCCTTGACACTTTCCTTATCCCGTCTTCCAGATCCGAGCGCCCCCGGCCCATCCGTCATCACGCCGCCCGCCGATGAGCCATGGCGCATTACGGAGCTGGACGCTCCCAACCAACCGCCGGCCAAGACCATCCCCAAAGGACGTTACAAAGGCAAAGTCATCAGCTTCATGGACTCCTGGTACCAGGATTACAAGTGGATCCACTACTGTCCGGTTCGGAAGAGTGTCCTGTGCTTCTACTGCGCCAGACGGTACGAGTCGGGAGTGGCGAGTGACCAGGAGCCAGCATTCACCACTGTTGGGATGGGCAACTGGAGGAAGGCTCGGGAGAGGTTCCTTCCGCACAATCGCTCACTTCCGCACCTGAAGGCAATTGAAAAGCCTGGCGACATCGGATGCCGCCCAATCATGGAAGTCGTCGAGTCGGCTGACAACGCAGCTCAGGAGGTAGCCCTGAAGAACCTGCGAAAGATCATCACCTCGGTGCAGTTCCTGGCGCGGCAAGGGTTTCTTATCCTTCCGCGGCCATGAAAGCAAAGAGGGAAACTTTCAAGAGCTGCTACGCCTGCGCGCCGAAGACGGCCCTGAGCTGATCGACTGGCTGAAGAAAAAGGAAAACTTCACCCATCATGACACCCAGAACGAGGTGCTCCGTCTGATGAGTCATGAGGTGGTTCGCGGAGTGGTGGCGGATATGAACTCCGGATGTGTGGCTGAGGGTGAGCCCGGCTACTTTTCGATAATCGTGGACGGTACGCAGGATGTCCGCGGCGCAGAGCAAGAGTCTGTCTGCGTGCGTTTCGTTGACCACGAATTCCAGGTCCATGAGGAGTTCCTGGGCTTCTTCGAGTGCGCTTCGACTACAGGAGCCGCCCTGGCCCAGATGGTGAAGGATGCTCTTTGCCGTCTCAATATTCCGATCGCCAACTTGAGGGGCATGGCGTTTGACGGCGCCGCCAACATGAGTGGGCGCGTGAAAGGTGCGCAGGCCATCTTGCGTCAAGCCCAACCAGCAGCACTTTTCGTCCACTGCGGCTCGCACTGCATAAATCTCGTGGGCAAGGACAGCTGCGAGTCGTCCGAGATGGTCAAGAGTGCGCTGGCCTGTGTGAACGAGGTGGGCAGCATGTTTAGCCAGTCTGGCAAGTTTCGAGGAAAGTACGGCGACATCTGCATGGACGCCGAGATCACCGCCAAAAAGCTGCGCCCACTGTGCCCAACACGGTGGTCTGTTCGCCTCGCTGCCGTCGAGGTTGTTCTGAACGGCTACCACGAGATCCTCGTAACTCTGGACGAACTGGCAGTGGGGAGCAGCCATCTGTCTGCCCGAGCGGCGGGTCTGTACGCCCAACTCTGCAAGGGTACTGCTCTGGTGGCCCTCCACATGGTACGTGCCGTACTGGCGCCGCTGGACCGCCTCAGCCGCGCGTCCCAGAGCTCGACGTACACTGTGTCGGCGCTCGTGGAGAGCGTCCAGACGACGGTGGCGCTGCTGCGGGCCCAGCGTGAGTCGGCTGATGCAGCTGTGGAGACCTTCTTCAGCCTGGCGGAGAAGTCGTGCGAGGAAGTCACACTGCCGCGCAAAAGACGCCCACCAGCGCGCTACGACGGGGATGCCCCAGCTCACCACCCATGATCAGTTCAGGAGTACCTCCGCACTGAGTACGTGCTCATCCTGGACACTGTCTGTACGCAGCTGGAGGAGCGGTTTAACCAGAAGGGCATGCAGGGCCTGGCCAGGATGGAGCGGCTACTTCTATCGGCTCCAGACGTGAAGAGTTGCAAGGAGGTGCTCGAGGCAAGCTCATGGACAGGTGACATTTCACCGACAGATCTGGCTCCTCAGCTGCAGGTGCTCTGCCGAAGCAAAAAGCCCCAGACCCTAGCCGACGCGGTAAAAGCTGTGGCCGGCATGGAGAAGACCGCGCAGCAAATGCTTCCAGACGCAGTGAAGCTGGTCAAGCTGCTGCTGACCCTGCCAGCCAGTTCGGCGACTGCTGAGCGCAGTTTCAACGCCCTCAGGCGACTGAAGACGTGGCTACGCAGCACTAAGACGCAGACCCGCCTGAACACTGTCACAGTCTGTCACGTTCACCGTGAGCGCGTAGCCAACGTCGATCTCGACAAGGTGGCAGTTGCCTTCGTCCAGCTGAACCCGCGTCGACAGAAGGTGTTCGGCCGTGTGAAAGTGTGAGCCTCCGCATAGTGGTGACCCTGGGCGAAGGAGCCGCCGTGCTCACTACCGACCCTCGGCAGACGACAGACAGTTAAATCGTGTGATAAATAAAACATGAAAAAGGCATTTATTTGCCATTTACAGTGCCATTTATTTGGCACTGGAACGACTGATCTGCGCATCGGACCTGGGGCGGCCGTGTCATAGCATTGTATGGCACGCAAAAGATCCCTCCGGACGGCCGGAGCCAAAATTATCCGTTGAACTGGGCCGACTGGAAAGGTTGGGGTGGAGGGATCGGGTTCTATGTGACAAGTACAAAAGTACTTTACTTAGTCCTCTATCCAATATTCATTTTTACAAACCTTTTATAAACAAATGAAAAAATGGGCCCTTTTGAAAAAATAGTGGACCAAATCCGGGGAGTTTTTTAGGGGTAGGTAGGTTTTAATGGGCCCCCGGCTTGGGCCCGGGCCCCTGCCAAACCGGCACCCCCCACTCAAAAATTATCGGCGACGCCACTGGTGGTGTCAGATTCAGAAAACCAGCGACTGCGTCAAATTACCACATTGAAATGGTAGCGCATCGATTGCTTGCATCTTATTGTTAAACAACGGATTTTTGCACTAAAGGGATGCAGCGTAATTCAGTCACACAGTGAATACCACAGGTCGCACTGATCAGGGGCGTCGCCGATAATTTTTGAGTGTGGCGGAGGGGGGTTGAAATTACGAGAGAAAAAAAATCCCCCATTTTGTATGCGTGTATTTAAGCCTTTGCAGCATGTCTAATGTTGATACATTTTTACGGGTTTGCCTGATAAAACCCAGAAATATAGGTGGTGAGCCGTGAGCTAGAATGCTATGCATTCAATTCAGCGTTACGACGAACCGAAGACGATGACGATTACGATGGCCACCGATGTGACGCCGTAAATCGGTGTGAAAGTTAGATTTTAGGTCGTGGAAAATGAATTTTAATATTGGAACCAGACCGTGAGTGGAGCTAAGCCTCAGGTAATCCCTTGTCCTGGTTGCACATCTCGGTATGATGCAAAGTATTGCAATTAATGTAGTTTTTAATATACATTAGCTTCGGATAGAAAATCACCATGGCCGGTGACAGTCAGCGCTCAATAATACATATGATAATAATAACTATACATATGTAACTGTAAAGGCGACCGCACACTGGGCCATTCGGCGCGCGGAGGCCGCGATATCGCTGCGACTTTCCGCGCATCTTCAGTGACTTTCCGCGTCTGTGTCAGCCGAAACGATGAAAAACGCAAGCTAAACGCGCCAAGTGCCCGCTGGCGAAATGACGGGAAAAGCTGGTCCGTACGAGCTTTTTCCGCGACTCAACGCCGCGGAACCGCAGACAACACAAATGTATCATGCTAACAGTGGCGAATCTATGCAAGATAGAGGTACAAATTTTGCACAGCATGTTTTTGCCGCTGTGAAATTTATTATGTAAAAGTTTTGTGGTTCTAAACTTGCACCTTCGTCGAAAAATGCCATAATTAAGTTACTTTGGGACAGGCTGTAGGGACAGGATGCGACATGCTGTAGGTCGGCGGGGCGGAATCTTGCGAGCAGACAGCGCCGAATCCGCCGGAACAAGGACGATATTCAGCGGTTTCGCCGCGATTTTCCCGAGGCGGAATTTCGCAGTGATATCGGCCACCGAATGCGCTGTTTGCGGCCGCCTCTGACTATACCTGGAGTGTGCCTACTGTTTTGGAATGTCAAAATATTTTGCTTCGGTAAGAAGCTATTGGTTTTATTATTGGATACGACAAAATTCACAATTGGAGCCTTTTTAGTTGAATTTTCACTAATATTTTTATTTTCTTATTTTTTGTTTCGATATCGATAAAACGATCGCCACTATAAACAGAGGAAAAAGATATTGCGTAAAACGGCGCACTTAAGACAATCAAACTACGGTCACATCATGCAAGATAGAGAGGCAAGTTTTGCACAGCATGTTCTTGCCACTGTGAACTATATTGTGTGCAAGTCTCGTAGCTCTAAACTGTTATCTTCGTCGAAAAATGGCGTCAAAATGGCCATCAAGGGTTGTGAGTAGGAGACAGACGGTACTGTTCAGCTGCTGCTATCAGCGCGTACGAGCTGTTTGTAGAATTGCTATTGGCTGGCGCTAGCGATATGCTAGCAAATTTGGATCCATATTTCGATAGTAGCAATGCTTCTAGTGGTGGTAAGCCTTCTGGAGTCTACCCGATAATTGTGTGCTCCCAGCAAGTTCCTGGAGTCTTTGGAATATCTCAGCAACTAGGGTGAATCTAGAGAAATGAAGTGATGGTTCAATTCAGAAAATTATGTTCTATTTGCCAGTGTCAACCCCCCCAAATAAGCGATGTGAGTAGGCAGTAGGCACACTCCATTTAACAAACAACTGGTAACAGAGCAAATGGTTTGAAAGCAGCAAGAAGCAGAACGACTTTTCCGCGCATAAATGATTCCTGTGCATCTAGAGGAGCCTGTGTGGAGATGGCTTTGGGAGATGGTCCTGGCCTGGTCCCCACCAGAGTTCGCCATGGGGTGGGCTGGCCCTATGGGCCATGGGCTGGGCTTAGGCTAGGCCTGGGCCGGGCCTCAACTTTAAGGAAATCACTGGGCTCTGGATGGGTCTGGGCCTGACAATTTTGAAGTAATGCGCGCGTCGCACAAGCTCAGGTCAGAGCTCAAAAATATTTTAACCAGCAGTTCACTTACACAGCAACACACTGTTGCTGTGACTGTGGATTTGTGTTTTTTTTTTGTTAGCATAGTTGCTTAATTGTTTCACATCTATAGTATACAAGTAAATATGCTAGGACAATGATTGCAAATTTTGTGAAAATAATTATTTGCTTAATCTGAACGGGCCGGACCGGGCCAGGGCCTCAATATCATGAATTTGACCGGGCCTGGTCCGGGCCTGGGCTTGGTGTTCATGGGCATTGGCTGGGCTGGGCTGGGGGTTGGTGGGCCCGTGACGAACACTGGTCCCCACTATTAGCTCTTTGGTCTAGCAAGCTGGGCACCGCTGGAGCAACTTTTAGATAACGATGTCCGCATCTTTGCGGTCGCATCGCCTTTTTAGGAACTCGGCAGAGTAGCTAAATATGTAGCACGCTTGAAAGTTAAAGGGAGATAATCACCTTTTGATTTTGTTAGCAACAACTTATTTGGCTGCCGTTATGGTATTAGAATGTTGTGATCTATGTCTAAGAATTAAATAAAAGTATTCCCTAATTCAAAGCTGGAAGTTTGGGAAAATTAATGATCGGTATTTTCCCTCCACCGTTGAAGGCGCTTTTGCATCAATCTGTTCAACGTTGTTGAATGGGCACTTTTAAACAAATCGCCGGCACTAAATAGGTCGCCGTAGTTTAGCTTGGCACCGGCCGGCCGGTGCCAAGCTAAACTGCCGATTTCAATGCACTTGTTTTCAAATGATTGTTCATAACAAATTGGCACATATTCGCAAAAGATAGAGTTCAGAAAACATTTTAAATACCTTCATGATAAATAGCAATGCGCAGGGAGGCTAATTTACTGCATTCGTTATCGAGTACTTGCTGAGTACCGGCCTATAAGCGTGGATCGCTTATCAGTAGGAAACTGCCAAAATCTTTCGGTAGGAATGTTAATATACAAAATGTGATGAATTTACATCATATTTTGGCCTCGTCTATCGATTTCAGGTGCTAACTCCTCTTTTGTGAGAAAAGGTGATGTTATAGAGCCAGTAATTAGGTACCGCCAAGGAGAGCCTCTGCCAGACATTTAATGGAATTTATTTTCCTATTTTCCAAATTTGTATAAGTAATGGCGAAAATTGGCATGCCGCGAATCGGCGCGAAATTTGTCCAGTTGTTGTATTGCGGATAGCTAGATTATGACTGCTGCAAAGGCAATGTTTACTATTACGATTAGACTAGGGCAAGAGGGGGGGGGGGGCAAAAGATACGTTGCCCCCCCCCCCCGTTGAAGCCCAAGGGGGAGGGCGGGGCATGCCCCCGTGCCCCCCTTCCCCCGCGGCCGCCAGTGCCCTTTGGGGAAAAAACAAAAACGCATATTTCTCAGTTGTAAAGGGATGGTTCAGGATTAAGTTCATGTTTGCTCTAGCCACTAGTTTTGGGTCCTGCCAGACCACCGAGGTGACATTTATGGTCAGTGACCTCTGCAAGGATGCAAGGACCTGACCCTGTTGTGACCGGGCTCTCGTCCTGACCGGGCCCCATATCACGCCTTTGCCAGCACCGGCCCCTGCCTCGATCGGGCCTGACCAAGACCGGGCCCCTACCAGAAACGGGACCGCATCAAGAATCTGCAAGGACCTGACCCTGTTGTGACCGGGGTCTCGTCCTGACCGGGCCCCATATCACGCCTTTGCCAGCACCGGGCCCCTGCCTCGATCGGGCCTGACCAAGACAGGGAGGGCCCCTACCAGAAACGGGCCCGCATCAAGAATATGCAAGGACCTGACCCTGTTGTGACCGGGCTCTCGTCCTGCACCGGGCCCCATATCACGCCTTTGCCAGCAACGGGCCCCTGCCTGGATCGTGGCTGACCAAGACCGGGCCCCTACCAGAAACGGGCCCGCATCAAGAATATGCAAGGACCTGACCCTGTTGTGACATGGCCCTCGACCTGACCGGGCCCCACATCACGCCTCTGCCAGCACCGGGGCCCTGCCTTGATCGGGACCCTACCAGTAACGGGCCCGTAGCAATAATTTGCAAGGACCGCGCCCTGTTGTGACGGGGCTCTCGTCCTGACCGGGCCCCGTATCACGCCTTTCCCAGCACCGGGCCTGAACGGGCCGGACCGGGCCTGGGCCTCAATATTATGAATTTGACCGGGCTTGGTCCGGGCCTGGGCTTGGTGTTCATGGGCCTGGGCCGTGCCGGGTTGGGAGTTGGTGGGCCCGTGACGAACACTGGTTTACACCACTAATGATTGACACACATTCGTAAAATTGGAGTCGCCTCATCAGTCATCACTATTTAGAATCACTTGTTTGCGGACTGTTATTTTCTTTTTAATATTGCAAACTCAACAGCACCATTCCGTCAGTACACTTTAAATTTAAAATGCGTACTTAGTTAATTATAATGTTCAACAACCATAGCCTCTTTCATAATAACACATGAATAAAACAGCAAGAATGGATATGGCTCGACTTTGGGGACGTAGAGATTTGTGACCAATACCTTATAACACAGATATACTTTTCAAGGCCAAGTCTCGGCGAATTCCGACGCTTCGGCTTTGGGCGGGCGCCAATTTCACAGCCAAACTGGATGAGAGCGGCCATCATGAATCTAGTACTGATCACAGCTGAGACCAACGTTTTGGAATAAGGAAAAATATATATAAAACAAATTGCCGATACCCTGCTGTAGGTGCTCCAGGAGCAAGTTTGAGCTTGAGCATACACGATTGTTGATCCCCACCATTTATTTAAGTTACTTTTTTAGAATCCTCCGGAGGTGACAATATCCCTTTAAGGTGACCGCATTACTAGGACATTCGCCAGTGACATCGCCGTGATATTCCGTTACGAGAAATTTTGGCGATGTCGTCGCGATATTGCCCCGCCACCCTCTATCCCTATTTCAGACGCTTTATGTTTTTTTTTTCTCTCACGAAGATATAAGTGGATAACCATTGGAACTTCCACATAAGAAGTTTCACAGCGGCAAGAACATGCTGTGCACAAACTCGTTCGCGCTATCTTGCATATATAACCACCAGTGGCGGATCCAATACTCACGGTGCTCGCGTGGGCGAGGGGGGTGGTGGGGGGGGTTGGGGGGGGGGGGGGGGGGGGGGGGGGGGGGGGGG
>JAXIVJ010013961.1:0-35782 GCA_036785665.1 Chirona hameri | reverse complement strand
CAGGTCATGACGTCACACGGCCGTCAGCGCGGTCCGACATCGGGCGGGCCTGCCAGCAGACGGACGCCGCGGGTCAGAGGTCAGACAGGAGGCATGCACAGCTCGAAAACGTAATCTGTAGTTTAAGCGCGATGCATTCTATATTCCGTAAAGTGAAAGGAATACGAAGAGGCAAGAGTAGAAGGGCTCGGAAACAGAATACTGAAGGATTAGAAGGGTAAGAGGAAAGAGTAGATAGGGCTCGGAAACAGATACTGAAGGAGTACAGGTGCCTTTGGCGATTGCCAATGTGCCTTTGAATGTTCCTTTGCAGCTAGACGTAATAGGATAGCACGCTCAAATATACCTCTTGTTAAAAGAAGAAACTTATCGTCAGTCATGTAAATTAAGATATCAGAGTGTGCTCCTGTGAGACATCAGTCAAAAACAGCCAGGATTTTTTTAAAAAAACTATGTGTAGGCTTCGCACAGGCTGTATGTGGCTTCAGTACATGCATGGGTCCCCTGTCAACAGCTACCACACCTGACTCACCACATCGAGCTGAAATTTGGTCGGGCTATCATCACCTCCCCTGCCCGAGTTTAGTAATGTCTGCCAACTGAACCTTCGCTGCCAATATTGAACCGTCTATACCAGACTAGACAGAGCTTTCCACGGCTGAGTTGGACCTATTGGCAGACGATGCAGCCAGTTGACGGCTGTCATCTCGTGCTCAGTCGGGTCGCCGACTCTGCCTCAGTCGACTGGCGCCCGGTCATCTGGTCGCACGACTCTGCCTCAGTCGACTGGCGCCCGGTCCTCTGGTCGCCGACTCTGCCCTCATTCGACTGACACCCGGTCATCTGTCGCCGACTCTGCTCAGTCGACCTGGCGCCCGGTCCTCTGGTCGCCGACTCTGCCTCAGTCGACTGACACCCGGTCATCTGGTCGCCGACTCTGCTCAGTCGACTGGCGCCCGGTCCTCTGGTCGCCGACTCTGCCTCAGTCGACTGGCGCCCGGTCCTCTGGTCGCCGACTCTGCCTCAGTCGACTGACACCCGGTCCTCTGGTCGCGACTCTGCCTCAGTCGACTGGGCGGCCCCGTCCTTCTGGTCGCCGACTCTGCCTCAGTCGACTGGGCGCCCGGTCCTCTGGGTGTCGCGACTCTGCCTCAGTACTGGCGCCCGGTCCTCTGGTCGCCGACTCTGCCTCAGTCGACTGGCGCCCGGTCCTCTGGTCGCCGACTCTGCCCGGTCAGTCGACTGGCGCCCGGTCCTCTGGTCGCGTGTCACACTCCGGGCAAGGGGAGAGGCTCGCGAGTCGGCGGACAACAGGCGCGTGGACGGCGACCGCGGACCGAGGACCGCGGGGACGACGCTGTGTCACACGGCGCCGCACTATTCTTAGACGTCGTCGGCACCCCGCCGCGCCCCGGTCCGCCTCGACACCGACCACATGCCACCACAGAATGTGTCCACGTCATAAGACAGGAGCACAGGACAGTCACAGGGTACAGTCACCTGACAACATGCCACCATATAATGTGTCCACGTCATAGACAGAGTACAGGACAGTCACAGGGTACAGTCACCTGACACATGCCACCATAAATGTGTCCACGTCACAGACAGAGTACAGGACAGTCACAGGTACAGTCACCTGACACATGCCACCATTATAATGTGTCCACGTCATAGACAGAGTACAGGACAGTCACAGGTACAGCCACCAGACAACATGCCACCATATAATGTGTCCACGTCATAGACAGAGCACAGGACAGTCACAGATACAGCCACCTGACACATGCCACCATAAAATGTGTCCACGTCACAGACAGAGTACAGGACAGTCACAGGTACATGCCACCAGACACATGCCACCATATAATGTGTCCACGTCATAGACCAGAGTACAGGACAGTTCACAGGTACAGCCACCAGACACATGCCACCATATATGTGTCCACGTCATAGACAGAGCACAGGACAGTCACAGATACAGCCACCAGACACATGCCACCATATAATGTGTCCACGTCACAGACAGAGTACAGGACAGTCACAGATACAGTCACCTGACACATGCCACCATATAATGTGTCCTCGTCACAGGACAGAGTACAGGGACAGTCACAGATACAGTCACCTGACACATGCCACCATATAATGTGTCCACGTCACAGACAGAGCACAGGACAGTCACAGATACAGTCACCTGACACATGCCACCATATATGTGTCCACGTCACAGGACAGAGCACAGGACAGTCACAGATACAGTCACCTGACACATGCCACCATATAATGTGTCCACGTCACAGACAGAGTACAGGACAGTCAAGATACAGCCACAGACACATGCCACCATATAATGTGTCCACGTCACAGACAGAGTACAGGGACAGTCACAGGTACAGTCACCTGACACATGCCACCATATAATTGTGTCACGTCATAGACAGAGCACAGACAGACACAGATACAGCCACCTGACACATGCACCATATAATGTGTCCACGTCAAGACAGAGTACAGGACAGTCACAGATACAGTCACCTGACACATGCACCATATAATGTGTCCACGTCACAGACAGAGCACAGGACAGGTCACAGGTACAGCCACCTGACACATGCCACCATATTAAATGTGTCCACGTCACAGACAGAGTACAGGACAGTCACAGATACAGTCACCTGAATTTGTCTTCAGACAAATTCAGAATTCCTGAAAATGATTGTACCGATGCACCACTAATAGGTACAGATCCTCTTTTAGATACTTGCCGATCACTTTTCTAACGATTATTTCCTTTTCTAACGATACGAAATGAATAACAAAAATAGACAAGACAAGACAAATTTTTTTTTTAGTCGAATGTTTTTGAATGGATGATTTATGATGTCAGGCCCCGCGCTAAGCATTGCTTGTTGCGCAGGCCCTGACCCACCACCCGTTCAAGCAATTCCTGCGTCCGGCAGGATTTAGAAGCGAAAGTTGTACGGCCCGACATACCTGGACACGGTCCGCCCCCCACCATCTGACGTCATCTTGACCTTGAATGTAACCGCTGCCACCGGCCACCAGGCCTTCATTCAGGGGTAAATAGTGAGCGCCGAAGCGACTCGAACACCGGGGCTGCCACTACCGGGTGAGATCAGAAGCCCAGCGCTCTCCCAACTGAGCTACAGGGACGGACTACGATAATCACTGTGCCAGCCTAAGACGGTTAATGACAAGCATATATATTTTGATGGCATTAGAAATGACCTCGCACAGATAAAATGGAACGTTGAGTTGGCAGGTTTAGATGCATGTGAGGCTTGAATGTTTTCAAAGCTAGATTAAGCCAAATTCAGAATCGGCATATACCCCTCCTCAGGCACAAACGGTAACAGAACAAGGGCAAACCAGTTTGGCTTACCCCAGAAGTAAGGAGTGCTATACAAGCTAAAAGAAGTGCATTTGGCATTTTGAAGGGATTTCACTAGATATAAAACAGAAGACCTACCAGAATGCAAGAAATTCAGTTAAGAAAAAGGTCAGAGCAGCTAAAAGGGCAAAGGAACTTGATTTAGCTAGACATTGTAATGCAGATAGTAAGAAGTTCTTCAGTTTTTATAAGTTCAGTACAGTTTCCAAAAATATAGGTCAATTTAAGATAGATGATGCGTTAGTTAGCAAGGACAGTGAAATGGTTGAAGTGCTTAATGATCAGTTTCAATCTGTCTTTACTATCGAGGACCAGGAGTAGTATTACAGCACTTTCAGCCTGAGCCAGAGACAGAGGAGACTATAGGAGAGCTAGGTGCATAAGTAGTGAACTTGTTCTAGAATATCTAAAGAAAGTAAGGCCTAACAAGGCAGAAGGACTGATGAAATTCATGCTAGACTTTTAAGAGAATCTGAATGGGAGTTGTCGGTTCATTAGCCATAATATTTTCTAAATCACTCGCAGATAGTAAAATTCACTTGATTGGAAAAGAGCAAATGGTTGTTCGTATTCATAAAAAGGGAGATAGAAGTAAAGTGGAAAACTATAGACCGGTTAGTCTGACTCATTAGTCTGCAAGGTGCTTGAATCAATCATCAAAGATAAGATTGTTGAATTCTTGGAGCAAAAGTTGAACTCATCAGGCGATACACAGCATGGCTTTAGGAAGGCCGTTCTTGTTTAAACTAATCTTCTGGAGTTTTTTGGATGTTGCAACAGATAGCTTTGATCAGGGTAAACAGCTAGATGTAGCTTTTCTTGATTTCAGTAAAGCATTTGACAAAGTCCCCCATACAAGAATGGGGTTGCAACTTAAAATTCATGGATCAGGGGCAAGATTCTGGATTGGATAGAAACATGGATTTCAGGACGCCAGCAAAGGGGTTATGTTGAATGGGTGCAAATCACAATGGAAGGAGGTTCTCGGTGTGGTTCACAGGGCTCAATCCTGGGCCCATTTGCTTTTTATAATATTTGTGAATGCAATTGAGAACAGTATAGACAGTAAAGTCCTTGAATTTGCAGACGATCTAAAAGTTGTCAGGATTATTAGAGGAATACATGATCAGGATGGTTTTCCAATTCAGATCTGGACAAGCTAGCTGAGTGGTCTGAAGCATGGGCAGATGAAATTCAATTGGAGTAAATGTAAGATTATGCACGCTGGACGGGTTAGCAGTAAACATAGGCATACAATGGGTGGGCAGAAAATGGAGCAGATTGAAAAGGGAAAGAGATTTAGGTGTCGTGGTAAACAATAGGCTATCAGCGTCAGACCAGGTTGTAGAAGCTAGGAAAAAGGCACTTAGAATGCTAGGGGCCATTAACAGAAATGTTTCCTACAAGAGTGAAAAGGTAATAACAAAACTGTATTGTGCATACGTTAGACCACATTTGGAGTATTGTGTACAAGCCTTGTCTCCAACATATGAGAAAGATTGCTGGTTGTTAGAAATAGTTCAAAAAGGGCAACAAAAATGGTTAACTGTCTTGATAGTTACCTTATGAAGATAGATTAAAGAAATTGGGTATGTTTTCACTTAGATCTAGAAGGCCTAAGAGGATATCTAATTGAAGTCTTCCATTTGTAAATGGTCAGCATTCTGGATATTTAAAGGGGAATGTTTGAGTTCAATAGGGAAAATCAAGGTAGAGGTCATCAGCATCAACTCATTATGAAACAAAGTAGGACTAGGCTAGGACAGTCATTTTTCAGTAGAAGGGTTGTAGGACATTGAATATGCTACCAGAGATGTCGCTGATGCAGCGACACTTTCTTCCTTCAAAATTATATTATATAAATACTTTACAGAGAAGGGAGAAGGGTTCATAATACCTCGTGGATTAGCCTTCTTTTATGCAGGTAGAGTAAGGTGATTTGAAGGATCGAGACTGGTGGAGGGGGGGAGGGTGCAACCTCGGATGGGCCCAAGAGGCTCTTTGTTGCACTTTTCTTTTATGCCTTTATGTCTTTGTATATATATATATATATAATATAATATATATATATATTTATATATATTATATATATATATATAATATAGTATATATATATATATATATAGATATATATATATATATTTATATATATATATATATATATATATATATATATTATATATATATTATATATATATATATATATATATATATATATATATATATATAATATATATATATATATATATATATATATATAATATATATATATATATATATATATATATATATATATATATATATATATATATATATATATATATATATATATATATATATATATATATATATATATATATATATATAATATATACTATATATATATATATATATATATATATATATATATATATATATATATATAAATATATATATATATATATATATATATATATATATATATATATATATATATATATACAAAGACATAAAGGCATAAAAGAAAAGTGCAACAAAGAGCCTCTTGGGCCCATCCGAGGTTGCACCCTCCCCCCTCCACCAGTCTCGATCCTTCAAATCACCTTACTCTACTGCATAAAGAAGGCTAATCCCACGAGTATTTATGAACCCTTCTCCCTTCTCTGTAAAGTATTTATATAATATAATTTTGAAGGAAGAAAGTGTCGCTGCATCAGCGACATCCTCTGGTAGCATATTCCAATGTCCTACAACCCTTCTACTGAAAAATGACTGTCCTAGCCTAGTCCTACTTTGTTTCATAATGAGTTGATGCTGATGACCTCTACCTTGATTTTCCCTATTGAACTCAAACATTCCCTTTAAATATCCAGAATGCTGACCATTTACAAATGGAAGACTTCAATTAGATATCCTCTTAGCCTTCTAGATCTAAGTGAAAACATACCCAATTTCTTTAATCTATCTTCATAAGGTAAACTATCAAGACAGTTAACCATTTTTGTTGCCCTTTTTGAACTATTTCTAACAACCAGCAATCTTTCTCATATGTTGGAGACAAGGCTCTGTACACAATACTCCAAATGTGGTCTAACGTATGCACAATACAGTTTTTGTTATTACCTTTTCACTCTTGTAGGAAACATTTCTGTTAATGGCCCCTAGCATTCTAAGTGCCTTTTTCCTAGCTTCTACAACCTGGTCTGACGCTGATAGCCTATTGTTTACCACGACACCTAAATCTCTTTCCTTTTCAATCTGCTCCATTTTCTGCCCACCCATTGTATGCCTATGTTTACTGCTACCCGTCAGCGTGCATAATCTTACATTTACTCCAATTGAATTTCATCTGCCATGCTTCAGACCACTCAGCTAGCTTGTCCAGATCTGATTGAAAAACATCTGATCATGTTTTCCTCTAATAATCCTGACAACTTTTAGATCGTCTGCAAATTTCAAGACTTTACTGTCTATACTGTTCTCAATTGCATTCACAAATATTATAAAAAGCAATGGGCCCAGGATTGAGCCCTGTGGAACCACACCGAGAACCTCCTTCCATTGTGATTTGCACCCATTCAACATAACCCTTTGCTGGCGTCTGAAATCCATGTTTCTATCCAATCCAGAATCTTGCCCCTGATCCCATGAATTTTAAGTTGCAACCCCATTCTTGTATGGGGGGACTTTGTCAAATGCTTTACTGAAATCAAGAAAAGCTACATCTAGCTGTTTACCCTGATCAAAGCTATCTGTTGCAACATCCAAAAAACTCCAGAAGATTAGTTAAACAAGAACGGCCCTTCCTAAAGCCATGCTGTGTATCCTTGATGAGTTCATTTTGCTCCAAGAATTCAAACAATCTTATCTTTGATGATTGATTCAAGCACCTTGCAGACTAATGAGGTCAGACTAACCGGTCTATAGTTTTCCACTTTACTT
This sequence comes from Chirona hameri, assembly GCA_036785665.1. Classification (NCBI taxonomy): domain Eukaryota; kingdom Metazoa; phylum Arthropoda; class Thecostraca; order Balanomorpha; family Balanidae; genus Chirona; species Chirona hameri. Next base: position 28,446 of record JAXIVJ010013961.1, on the reverse strand, counting down.
CTATCTCCCTTTTTATGAATACGAACAACATTTGCTCTTTTCCAATCAAGTGGAATTTTACTTCTGCGAGTGATTTAGAAAATATTATGGCTAATGGAACCGACAACTCCCTTTCAGATTCTCTTAAAAGTCTAGCATGAATTTCATCAGGTCCTTCTGCTTGTTAGGCCTTACTTTCTTTAGATATTCTAGAACAAGTTCACTACTTATGCCACCTAGCTCTCCTATAGTCTCCTCTGTCTCTGGCTCAGGCTGAAGTGCTGTAATACTACTCTGGTCCTCGATAGTAAAGACAGATTGAAACTGATCATTAAGCACTTCAAACCATTTCACTGTCCTTGCTAACTAACGCATCATCTATCTTAAATTGACCTATATTTTGGAAACTGTACTGAACTTATAAAAACTGAAGAACTTCTTACTATCTGCATTACAATGTCTAGCTAAATCAAGTTCCTTTGCCCTTTTAGCTGCTCTGACCTTTTCTTAACTGAATTCTTGCATTCTGGTAGGTCTTCTGATTTATATCTAGTGAAGATCCCTTCAAAATGCCAAATGCACTTCTTTTAGCTTGTATAGCACTCCTTACTTCTGGGGTAAGCCAAACTGGTTTGCCCTTGGTTCTGTTACGTTTGTGCTGAGGGGGTATATGCCGATTCTGAATTTGGCTTAATCTAGCTTTGAAAACATTCCAAGCCTCACATGCATCTAAACCTGCCAACTCAACGGTTCGCATTTTAACTGTGCGAGGTCATTTCTAATGCCATCAAAATATATAGTGCTTGTCATTAACCGTCTTAGGCTGGCACAGTGAAGTTGAGCGTAGTCCGTCCCTGTAGCTCAAGGTGTGAGAGCGCTGGGCTTCTGATCTCACCTGGTAGTGGCAGCCCGGGTTCGAGTCGCTTCGCGCTCACGTATTTTTTAGCCCCCTGAATGGGGGGAGGCCTGTGGCCGGTGGCAGCTGGTTATTCAATGTCAGATGACGTCATGAGGGGTGGGGGCGACCGGTGTCCAGGGTGATGTCGTGCACGTACAACTTTCGCTTCATAAAGTTCTTGCCGGACGCCAGGAATTGCTTGAGACGGGTGGTGGGGTCAGGGCCTGCGCAACAAGCAATGCTTAGCGCGGGGACTGACCTCATAAATCCATCCATTCAAAAACATTCGGACTAAAAAAAAAATTGTCTTGTCTTGTCTATTTTTGTTATTCATTTCGTATCGTTAGAAAAGGAAATAATCGTTAGAAAAGTGATCGGCAAGTATCTAAAAGAGGATCTGTACCTATTAGTGGTGCCAATCGGTACAATCATTTTCGGAATTCTGAATTTGTCTGAAGACAAATTCAGGTGACTGTATCTGTGACTGTCCTGTACTCTGTCTGTGACGTGGACACATTATATGGGGGCATGTGTCAGGTGGCTGTACCTGTGACTGTCCTGTGCTCTGTCTGTGACGTGGACACATTATATGGTGGCATGTGTCAGGTGACTGTATCTGTGACTGTCCTGTACTCTGTCTGTGACGTGACACATTATATGGTGGCATGTGTCAGGTGGCTGTATCTGTGACTGTCCTGTGCTCTGTCTATTGACGTGGACACATTATATGGTGGCATGTGTCAGGTGACTGTACTGTGACTGTCCTGTACTCTGTCTGTGACGTGGACACATTATATGGTGGCATGTGTCTGGTGGCTGTATCTGTGACTGTCCTGTACTCTGTCTGTGACGTGGACACATTATATGGTGGCATGTGTCAGGTGACTGTATCTGTGACTGTCCTGTGCTCTGTCTGTGACGTGGACACATTATATGGTGGCATGTGTCAGGTGACTGTATCTGTGACTGTCCTGTGCTCTGTCTGTGACGTGGACACATTATATGGTGGCATGTGTCAGGTGACTGTATCTGTGACTGTCCTGTACTCTGTCTGTGACGTGGACACATTATATGGTGGCATGTGTCAGGTGACTGTATCTGTGACTGTCCTGTACTCTGTCTGTGACGTGGACACATTATATGGTGGCATGTGTCTGGTGGCTGTATCTGTGACTGTCCTGTGCTCTGTCTATGACGTGGACACATTATATGGTGGCATGTGTCTGGTGGCTGTACCTGTGACTGTCCTGTACTCTGTCTATGACGTGGACACATTATATGGTGGCATGTGTCTGGTGGCTGTACCTGTGACTGTCCTGTACTCTGTCTGTGACGTGGACACATTTTATGGTGGCATGTGTCAGGTGGCTGTATCTGTGACTGTCCTGTGCTCTGTCTATGACGTGGACACATTATATGGTGGCATGTGTCTGGTGGCTGTACCTGTGACTGTCCTGTACTCTGTCTATGACGTGGACACATTATATGGTGGCATGTGTCAGGTGACTGTACCTGTGACTGTCCTGTACTCTGTCTGTGACGTGGACACATTTTATGGTGGCATGTGTCAGGTGACTGTACCTGTGACTGTCCTGTACTCTGTCTATGACGTGGACACATTATATGGTGGCATGTGTCAGGTGACTGTACCTGTGACTGTCCTGTGCTCTGTCTATGACGTGGACACATTCTGTGGTGGCATGTGGTCGGTGTCGAGGCGGACCGGGGCGCGGCGGGGTGCCGACGACGTCTAAGAATAGTGCGGCGCCGTGTGACACAGCGTCGTCCCGCGGTCCTCGGTCCGCGGTCGCCGTCCACGCGCCTGTGTCCGCCGACTCGCGAGCCTCTCCCTGCCCGGAGTGTGACGCGACCAGAGGACCGGGCGCCAGTCGACTGAGGCAGAGTCGGCGACCAGAGGACCGGGCGCCAGTCGACTGAGGCAGAGTCGGCGACCAGAGGACCGGGCGCCAGTCGACTGAGGCAGAGTCGGCGACCAGAGGACCGGGCGCCAGTCGACTGAGGCAGAGTCGGCGACCAGAGGACCGGGCGCCAGTCGACTGAGGCAGAGTCGGCGACCAGAGGACCGGGTGTCAGTCGACTGAGGCAGAGTCGGCGACCAGAGGACCGGGCGCCAGTCGACTGAGGCAGAGTCGGCGACCAGAGGACCGGGCGCCAGTCGACTGAGGCAGAGTCGGCGACCAGATGACCGGGTGTCAGTCGACTGAGGCAGAGTCGGCGACCAGAGGACCGGGCGCCAGTCGACTGAGGCAGAGTCGGCGACCAGATGACCGGGTGTCAGTCGACTGAGGCAGAGTCGGCGACCAGAGGACCGGGCGCCAGTCGACTGAGGCAGAGTCGGCGACCAGATGACCGGGCGCCAGTCGACTGAGGCAGAGTCGGCGACCCGACTGAGCACGAGATGACAGCCGTCAAACTGGCTGCATCGTCTGCCAATAGGACCAACTCAGCCGTGGGAAGCTTGTTAGTTGGTATAGACAGTTCAATATTGGACAGCGAAGGTTCAGTTGGCAGACATTACTAAACTCGGGCAGGGGAGGTGATGATAGCCCGACCAAATTTCAGCTCCGATGTGGTGAGTCAGGTGTGGTTAGCTGTTGACAGGGGACCCATGCATGTACTGAAGCCACATACAGCCTGTGCGAAGCTACACATATTTTTTTTAAAAAAAATCCTGGCTGTTTTTGACTGATGTCTCACAGGAGCACACTCTGATATCTTAATTTACATGACTGACGATAAGTTTCTTCTTTTAACAAGAGGTATATTTGAGCGTGCTATCCTATTACGTCTAGCTGCAAAGGAACATTCAAAGGCACATTGGCATCCGCAAAGGCACCTGTACTCCTTCAGTATTCTGTTTCCGAGCCCTTCTACTCTTTCCTCTTACCCTTCTAATCCTTCAGTATTCTGTTTCCGAGCCCTTCTACTCTTGCCTCTTCGTATTCCTTTCACTTTACCGGAATATAGAATGCATCGCGCTTAAACTACAGATTACGTTTTCGAGCTGTGCATGCCTCCTGTCTGACCTCTGACCCGCGGCGTCCGTCTGCTGGCAGGCCCGCCCGATGTCGGACCGCGCTGACGGCCGTGTGACGTCATGACCTGTGGCCGGCCCCCGTCGCCCCCGTCGCTGGCACCATGCTAAAGACCAGCGACCCGCTGTGCCCGCTGGGCTTCTACCCGCAGGTCCGCTGGCCCACCCGCTGCAAACGCTGCTACAGGTGAGGGGCAGAGTGGGCAGCGGTGGCCGCGGTGGGTGGGTACCGTGTCGGCAATTTACTGTCTGTGCCTGATGATCGGTTGGCACAGTGAGCTGCTTCATGCTTTTTTTGTGAAGCGTGAGATGGTTGCTACTTGATTACGAGCGAGCGCGAAGCGCTCGCTCGTCCTTCCGTGGTGTATGGCAAACATATGATTATGAGCGGCCCGACCCAGCCCAACCCGGCCCGTGGCGACGCTTTGAGAAGATCATATCTCTGCAACCGCACGTCCGATTGACAAGCAGACTTCTTTGCTGAGCAGCCCTATATAACCTTCCCTGTTTCAGACCAGTGCTGACTCATGTGGGTGACTACCACTGCACGTGGCACGTGCCGCGGGAGAGGTGTTGAAAAGTATTTTCTCGCAATAACTCCGCAACGGCTGGGCAGATTATGTGCAAATTTCGTGTATGGTTAGGGACCCCTCAGCCGCCACTTTCACACAACTCAGGGGTGGGGTGACTCTGCACGTGCGCACGTGCACACCCCTATTATATATCTCAGGAACGGCTGAGCCGATTGTTTTCAAATTTGGTGTGTGGTTAGGGACCTCCCAGCCGCCGCCTTTCCACAAGTCAGAGGTGGGTGGCTTTGCACATGCGCACGTGCACACCCCTATTATGTATCTCTGGAACGGCTGAGCCGATTGTGTTCAAATTTGGTGTGTGGTTAGGACCTCTCAGCCCCCACTTTCCCACAAGTCAAAGGTGGGTGCCTCTGCACGTGCGCACGTGCGCACCCTTTTTTGTATATCAGAAACTACTTGCCCGATCGAGTTGAAATTCGCCATACATTTCCTACGCGCTCGCTCGTTCATCGCCAACTATGACGTATTACTGGCCTTGGAACATTTGTGTGGTCAATGCATCCGCTTGTCCTTCCGTGGTGTATGGGAGAAATCTTAATATGAGCGGCCCAACCCGTCACGGCCCAACCCGGCCCATGGCGACGCTTTTGAGTAGCTCATATTTCTGCAACCGCCCGTCCGATTGACAAGCGGACTTTTTTGCTGAGCAGCCCCATCCAACTTACCCTGTTTGAGACCAGTGCTGACTCGTGGGGGTGACTACCACTGCGCGTGGCGCGTGCCGCGTGAGGGGTTTTGAACAGTGTTTTCTCGCAAAAACTTTACAATGGCTGCGCAGATTATGTGCAAATTTGGTGTGTGGTTAGAGACCCCTCAGCCGCTACTTTCCCACAAATCAGGGATGGGGTGTCTCTGCACGTGCGCACGTGCTCACCTTTTTTTGTATCTCAGAAACTACTAGCCCGTTCGAGTTGAAATTCACCATACAATTCGTTCGCGCTCGCTCGTTCATCGCCAACTACGGAGCCTTACTGGTACTAGCGTAATATTAATGTACATACGTATGTGCTATGTACGTAAGTACATTAATAGCCATGCAACACTACTAGCGTGTGCATGGCTAGCGTAAAATATTATCTTAGAAATATAAAACGATAAAATCAAATTAATGGATGCTGAAGGATTCTCATTTTATCTCCGTTATTCTGTTTTCATACACGTTTCACGCATGATATAAAGTAATTCGATGAACGATAAAAGACTTGCACAACCTACGTTCACGAAATATTGTCTCATATACATTATATCTTGTAATTTTTAGTTCTATGTAGTACCAATTCTAATTGAGCGATTTTGCGGTAATATAAGACGAAGCCCATTGTGCTTCTTATACTACTTATATGTAATGCAAGCATAAGACAGTCTCTTTAAAATCAAAGAAGCTAAACATACAAAATGTGAATGTATATTAACAAATTCAAGAAGCTTCAGTAGCCAATGCTTTGTAGGACATTGGATGGTATAAGTTATTCATCACTCCTTGTTCGTCTGGCGACAGCGACATAAATTAAACGTGTTAACGCCTATTTTCTTCGCCTATTTCGAACGATCGAAACGGAGGTTTCTCCGCGAAACGAAAGGAGTAACTTCTCGTTAAGTACGCGTTAATCTACCTAGTTCTCCGAGAAATACAAATCAAGGACAAGAATAGTCTCTGAACATCTCCCCTAATGACACCAAAAGCGTGCGATTTTATTTCGCGAAAATTCACTGATCATTATAGACCAGTCGTTCACTTTGGTGGGGAAGCATTCCCGATTTTTTCTCTCTCATTGCGCTGTTAAAAGCTTCCACCGAAAGATGCTAAACATTAACAAGAGTAACATCTCCTGACGACGAGGCAACTCTGTCGACAGTGTTCTGTTAACTGCGTTCAGACACATCGAGATACACTCCTGCCAAGTCGAAAGGACTAGGCAGCTGTTTGTTTGTTCAGGTTAAGGCGGTGTTTGTTGCTTGTGCTGGTCTGACCGAAAATACCGCGCTATATGCCACCGACTGCTAAATCTGGCCCATTGCGTCACCGCGTTTCCAGTGAGTTCAGCGAGGACACCCCCTACTCTGTGCCAGTTTTGACGTTGCGCTTTCAGCGGATACAGCTACTCTGTACTGATTTCGTCGTTGCGCTTTCAGCGGATACAGCTACTCTGTACTGATTTCGTCGTTGCGCTTTCAGCGAATACAGTTACTCTGTACTGCTTTCGTCGTTGCGCTTTCAGCGAATACAGCTACTCTGTACTGCTTTCGTCGTTGCGCTTTCAGCGAATACAGCTACTCTGTACTGCTTTCGTCGTTGCGCTTTTAGCGGATACAGCTACTCTGTACTGCTTTCGTCGTTGCGCTTTCAGCGAATACAGCTACTCTGTACTGATTTGGTCGCTGTGTTCGCAGGGAGTACAGTGAGCATAAGTTGAAGAGGCCGGACAGCTCCGGCACGGGACTTCGGAAGGACCGCCTCACTGGCTCCTCACCCAGTCTCAACACAGCAAAGTGAGTAGAGAGCGTCGTGTTCTCCAAGCTGCTTTTCGTACATATAATGCGGCTAATTGAACATATTAGAGTGCCTTTCAGTTGTCAGTTCGGTTCGATTCAGTTCAGTCCAATTTCATCGATGAGTTGATTATATATCACGTTTTTCCTCCCAAGCATTGCATAACGATAGGTTTGAGCCGTTTTGTTTTATGCTTAACGGCAACATATTTTTGCGTTCAAATAGTTATATCGAGAAACTTCGGTTTGCATCGTGGTGACTATTATTTTGTTTTGCATGGGTCATCCATGCACATAACAAGTGGTTAAGTAAAGTGGTTATGTGGTTAAGAGACCACTAACCCATTGCAATGGCCAAATGCGTTATACCTGAGACATAACCCAATTGACATCTTACAGCACATGAACATGCTCCAGGCGCAACTTCATGTATCAAACACGTGCCAAGATCGGCCTAGCAAAATAGCACAGGTCGATGTGTGTGTATTCGTGCGTTTAAGTCATCCACGCTACGCGGGCCCATGTTTTCAGAGTGTTCGGTTCTGGCCGTCTGTCAGACTCAGCCGACTATGAGACGAGATTGAAAAACTTCTATGCTAGAAGGTATTTTCTAAGGTTGTGAATTTATAGTACGTCTTCGTCTAGCATAGGTTGTGTAAAGTAAATCTACATTAAGCGCTAGAAGTGATTCGCAGCAGCCAGCACCTATCATTATATTTGTTTGCTAGAAGTAGCTCTGTCGTCTGTTTTAGTGAGCAGTCAGTTGTTAAGCCTAGGCACACAAGTAACTAGACTGCATGCATTATGGCTCAAATGAACAGTCATGCGCATTTGCTGTTTCCAGTTTTGTATGCAATAGTGTGTGAATCCATTTGCGATGTGCCTGCAGAGTGCCGAGTAAAGAAAGCCACCTTACAACCTGAGCGTTGCTCAGTGATTTCAATATTCACCATGATTACCAATTTTGCAGGTTCACTTCTGTGAGGAAACGAAAAGATCCGGACGTTCGTCGTTTTAGAGCAGCATTACAAAGGCTCAGTGTTCCGACATAAATTTTAGCATTTTTCTTTATTATTTTATTGACAAATTGCCGCACGGCACTCTTTGTATTGTACAGCGGTGTGCTATACGAATGATGTAGTGTGATTAACGTTATCGTAAAGCATATGGTACACACAATTTGTTTTTCCATTGCTTTTGTGAAAGTTTTGGTAAACAAATAACGAAAAGCGGGAAATTTCGGTAGTCAAAACATCATCGAGTATTCCATTTCCATACTCACAAATACAATGCAAAGAAAAATCACATGTGTTGGTACTAACTGGCCGAAGAAATATGATAGCAATATCTGTCATGGAGCCCCAAACCCGTTTGAATCTGACGCTTGAACACTCTGTGACAAAACCTGACTGGACACGGCACACCTCACCTCCCCGGGCCTCGAGTACGCGTGCCGGTGTGTGCCCACACGTCGTTCGTCAGCCGGCTGTGTGGGCGGACCACCCATCAGGCGCCTCTGGGGCGACCCCACGTGGTTCAGCCGCCGGCCACCAACGCACGCACGGGCACCTGACTCTCCGGTGACGCGGTGACGCGGTGACGCGGTGACACACGCGGCACACCCGTGACGAAGGAGCGGCGTCACACCCCTCAGGGGAGGGGGGGGGGGGGGGCGAGTCAGCTTTGGCTGGTCTGCGTATCCCGTGATGTCAGTGAGGGTTGGTTTGGAGAGTAGCGAGAGTCTGCACGCAGCGTCACTTTCCTCCCGTTGTCGGGATGGCCGCCTCGGGCCTGCAGGCACTCACGGAGTCATCTGCGGATCTGATGCGAAGCCGGGGAGAAGTAAGTCTGCGCACACCACCAAGATGTCAAACGTCTGGATGAAGTGCGCCTTCGCACCACACTGCGTCCAAACCTCCGGGAGAATTGCGTTCTCACACCGTAAAACGTAGACAATTCACGACTTTCGTAGCTTATTTTTTGGCCTTGAAAGAAGACAAATGAAGTGGGATATTGGGAATGGTTCTGCCACCGACGCGTGCAGTCGTTTGTTCGCATGCATGCCTGGCCCGATGCCACACCACCCAGATATGCCGGACGAGCGCGGCCCAGCCCCCCCCCCCCCCCTGACGGCACGACCCATATTCCTCCTGCCAGAACACTCCCAGTGGCTCGGTTAGGGAGAATGCTCGAAATACGACGCTGCAGAGGTTTGTCAGGGCTTCAGGACAGTACGTTACCGCATTTTTTACATTGCATTGCGTCTACCAGAGCGACGAAGCTAGGTACCAATACGAATGAAAATCGGACAGCATTGGATCTGTTGGATTAGGTACTATATGGTTCCTCTGAATCGTGTTTATCTGTGCGATTTATAGGATCGTTTCCATGTCACTTGCCTCTTCATTTATATGCTGGTTATCGCTACTGAAGCAGCATAAATCGCAGGGTTACAGTATTGTTTATATCCAATACAACAGAACATGTGCATTTTTTACTCATTTTGTCATCATTCATTCATTTGAATCATCGAATCCATTCATTCGAAAATCAACATTTCTGAAGTGCATGCAACCTTTTCACAATTTTAGACAGCCATGGATGTATACCTATACCATACCAATCTCTCTCACTGAGGTGTGGCATGGACGACTCGACTTGTCATCGACCGTTACCAACGCATCACGGTTGTTCGGTGTGTACTTGCGCAGAGATGAAGCAGCTTCGAAGGCGGAGGCGGCGGCAACAGCGTCTCGGTCGCTGTTGGCGGAGGAGGCGGCGAAGAACTACACAGCCCCGTCCGGAATCAGTCCACTCTCTAGGTGAGACTACAGGGCTGCTGAGATGCGATTAGGTGAGACTACAGGGCTGCTGAGCTGCGATTAGGTGAGACTACAGGGCTGCTGAGCTGCGATTAGGTGAGACTACAGGGCTGGTGAGCTGCGATTAGGTGAGACTACAGGGCTGCTGAGCTGCGATTAGGTGAGACTACCGGGCTGCTGAGCTGCGATTAGGTGAGACTACCGGGCTGCTGAGATGCGATTAGGTGATACTACAGGGCTGCTGAGCTGCGATTAGGTGAGACTACAGGGCTGGTGAGCTGCGATTAGGTGAGACTACAGGGCTGGTGAGCTGCGATTAGGTGAGACTACAGGGCTGCTGAGCTGCGATTAGGTGAGACTACCGGGCTGCTGAGCTGCGATTAGGTGAGACTACCGGGCTGCTGAGATGCGATTAGGTGAGACTACAGGGCTGCTGAGCTGCGATTAGGTGAGACTACAGGGCTGGTGAGCTGCGATTAGGTGAGACTACAGGGCTGCTGAGCTGCGATTAGGTGAGACTACAGGGCTGCTGAGCTGCGATTAGGTGAGACTACAGGGCTGCTGAGATGCGATTAGGTGAGACTACAGGACTGCTGGGCTGCGATTAGGTGAGACTACAGGGCTGCTGAGCTGCGATTAGGTGAGACTACAGGGATGCTGAGCTGCTATTAGGTGAGACTACAGGGCTGCTGAGCTGCGATTAGGTGAGACTACAGGGCTGCTGAGCTGCTATTAGGTGAGACTACAGGGCTGCTGAGATGCGATTAGGTGAGACTACAGGGCTGCTGAGCTGCGATTAGGTGAGACTACAGGGCTGCTGAGCTGCGATTAGGTGAGACTACAGGGCTGCTGAGCTGCGATTCAGATGCACACACAGATACACACAAGCACACGCTTTAGTGATTTAGTCTTTATTGCTATAAAGAAGATGGAAAGTTAGTTATTCATCATCTTTTCGAATTACCCTAACATGAGCAAAGGCTACTTTTTCCATCTTCTTTTTACCTGCGCAATGCTCATCACAGCCATCCATCATATATCTTATTTCTACAATTGAGTACTTGCTGGTTGCACTTTGCTTTACAATTACATGTGACAAATTAACCAAATGGCCAGCCTTGCAATCAAAGTAGAGTGGTGCGACGTTATGAGCTGGTTAATTACTGTTTGATTAAATGTAAAAACGTCATATTCCAGACGTTGAATTATAGTACGTAGAATCGGCGGATACAATAACGTCTCTGATGTTGTTATCTGTACCTCATTATTTTGGGTTATTGAGAATATCCGAGGGGTCAGAATTTACCCACCTCTGCGGGAGTGGAATGTCATAATATTCACCTTCGTTAGTCCACGAACAACCAATACCAAGCATGCCGCCTGTTATTCTTTAAGTTGTGCTTCAGCCAATGCAGCCCATGTGCAAAATCCGGTATTTAGTCGTTCGCAAGCGAGCTAGCACAACTTGCTTTAGGCATCCATCACTCGTGGCTATTTCATTTGGCACTGAGTCATGTTGGTCAGAATTGACACTGACGTGCCGATCAACCAGTGGAAGCTGTCGGCGCCCACCCTACCCCGCTCCTATGCAGGGTTAACCTGTCGCCCACCCTACCCCGCTCCTATGCAGGGTCAACCTGTCGCCCACCCTACCCCGCTCCTATGCAGGATCAACCTGTCGCCCACCCTACCCCGCTCCTGTACAGGGTCAACCTGTCGCCCACCCTACCCCGCTCCTATGCAGGATCAACCTGTCGCCCACCCTACCCCGCTCCTATGCAGGGTCAACATGTCGCCCTTGACCTCGTTCGATGCCCCCCCCCCCACCCTACCCCGCTCCTATGCAGGGTCAACCTGTCTCCCACCCTACCACGCTCCTATGCAGGGTCAACCTGTCGCCCTTGACCTCGTCCGATGCCCCCCCCCCCCCACCACCCTACTCCGCTCCTTTGCAGGGTCAACCTGTCGCCCACCCTACCCCGGTCCTATGCAGGGTCAACCTGTCGCCCTTGACCTCGTCCGATGCCCCCCCACCCACCCTACCCCGCTCCTTTGCAGGGTCAACCTGTCGCCCACCCTACCCCGCTCCTATGCAGGGTTAACCTGTCTCCCACCCTACCCCGCTCCTATGCAGGGTCAACCTGTCGCCCTTGACCTCGTTCGATGCCCCCCCCAACCTACCCCGCTCCTTTGCAGGGTCAACCTGTCGCACACCCTACCCCGCTCCTATGCAGGGTCAACCTGTCTCCCACCCTACCCCGCTCCTATGCAGGGTCAACCTGTCGCCCTTGACCTCGTTCGATGCCCCCCCCCCCCCCACCCTACCCCGCTCATATACAGGGTCAACCTGTCGCCCTTGACCTCGTTCGATGCCCCCCCACCCTACCCCGCTCCTTTGCAGGGTCAACCTGTCGCCCACCCTACCCCGCTCCTGTGCAGGGTCAACCTGTCGCCCACCCTACCCGCTCCTATGCAGGGTCAACCTGTCGCCCACCCTACCCCGCTCCTGTGCAGGGTCAACCTGTCGCCCACCCTACCCGCTCCTATGCAGGGTCAACCTGTCGCCCACCCTACCCCGCTCCTGTGCAGGGTCAACCTGTCGCCCACCCTACCCCGCTCCTGTACAGGGTCAACCTGTCGCCCACCCTACCCCGCTCCTGTGCAGGGTCAACCTGTCGCCCACCCTACCCGCTCCTATGCAGGGTCAACCTGTCGCCCACCCTACCCCGCTCCTGTACAGGGTCAACCTGTCGCCCACCCTACCCCGCTCCTGTGCAGGGTCAACCTGTCGTCCTTGACCTCGTTCGCTGACCTGATTAATGGCGGATCACTGCAGCACGCTGTCACGCTATACGGAGGCACGCTGTCACGCTATACGGAGGCACGCTGTCACGCTATACGGAGGCACGCTGTTTGGTCACGCTCACGCTGTCACGCTGTCACGTTATACGGAGTGCACCAACTTCAAATCATGGGTTACATACTTAGTGGGTCCGATTTAACCCGAACTGAGAACCGAGAACCAGGTATAAAGTGATTAGTGACGTGCGGTACGGTAATGGTGTGTTTTGTGGTATTTATTTCATTCTTGATGGGACGAAATGTCCTCGCCGATTGACAATAAGCTGCAAGGAAACAATTAATGTAGTAGCAATTATCTGCTACCAAAAGATCTTCCGTTCGTGCTCAGATGTCTTGATTCAATGTTCCGAAGGTTTCCAGTTCTTAAATCGCATGTACGATAGGCAAATCTGATTTGATTTCATGGCGAGGTGCGTTTTTGAGTTGGCGTGGCTGCGCCCGGCCGAGCTGCTGACATCTCTATAGGTAATATGGGCTGATGTACCGATTCAAACGCGGCCTCGCGGTCAGGGGCCGGCTCTCGGGGAGTGGAGAAGACCGCTCTAAGTTCTGCCCCGCTGGCCACCGGCCATTTGGCACACACCGGCGGCGGCCAGCTGGCCGACTTGGGATATAGGAGCTCAATTTATTGACGCCGGATTCCCTGACACATGTGGGTGCAGGTAATAGACTGCGTGATTCCAGCCTCCTCTTCTATTTAACTTCCCTTATGGTTTATCCTGATGACGTATTCGAACATTAGGCTATTGTACGCAGCATGAAGATCCATGAAAGCATGCTTCGACAGAACTTTTCTAACACTTCTGATAGAAATATGCAGTAGGCATGTTAATTTTGATGGTCATGATAAGACACGAGACACGAAGGACATTGGAAGGAAGGGAACATGGGAAGGGAACATGGAAGGAAGGAAGGGAGGAATGGAAGGAAGGGAACATGGAACATGAGACGATATCATGGGAAGGACACTGTAGTTCCTGCTCTCTATCTCTGCATTTCGCTGCCACTGGGCTGTATACATTGAATTTACTAAATTATTGAACAATTTATTAAATTATTGAACAATTTATTAAATTATTGAACAATTTATTAAATTATTGAACAATTTATTAAATTATTGAACAATTTATTAAATTATTGAACAATTTATTAAATTATTGAACAATTTATTAAATTATTGAATAATTTATTAAATTATTGAACAATTTATTAAATTATTTAACAATTTACTAAATTATTTAACAATTTACTAAATAATTGAACAATTTGCTAAATGATTCATCTCACTCAATCGTCGAGATAAGTCGCTTCTGGGCAGATGTTATAATATTTTGGCGTACAGCTGGTTAACTGAATGTGTTCATTACAATGCCTGTTTACTCAGAGAAGAAAACTAAATCCACACGATTATGAGGGTGAAAATTATCTACAATTCATGGTTGCTTCAGAGTGATCATATTAAGCGTTTAGTGGTCGTGATTCTAGCAGGTCAGAAACGCATTTTAGAGAGCGCCGGACACACCTGCACCAATCGTTCGGACAAGGTGCTAACACACGCGTATATTGCATGGCGCTAGTCTGAGAGGGTTTGACTTCGCTGCCCTATATTCATTTTTTATTTATTTAATTGCATTTTCATTAATGGCACCAGACGGTGATTTATTTAAGTACTTACGTTTTTTCCCTTGTCTTTGATGGTCTCACTCTTACATCGACAGTTAGCTTGTTAACAAAGCAACAACAGAGAACATGACTATTTCTTAGTGATGAGTCACCAAAGGAAATGGGCACTTGTGATACCGTTAGCTAAACTTGTAGTACATGGTGCTAGAATGCAAGGAAGTCAACCAGCAGTGGCTCATCCTAAAATTATATTTAAATTGACACCGAGCTTGAGTCACATAAAATTAAACCATTAAAGAAGGAAATCCATTGTAAGACTAAAAGGGAATGCCAAACACACATTTTGATTTCTTAATACGTAGACTTCGCAAAGTTAAGTATTGAGCCCAGGACGATACAACGGTCCACGAAACACGCCACGCAACAAGAACTTGCGAGAAACGGTATGTTCAATATCAGCACGGAGTTGAGGACGGTGGGGCGGTGCACAGAGTGGGCCAGGGTCAGCCGCTATAGAGTTAAAAATACGGGGCCGGTGTCGCCCGGTGGGGAGTTGGCTGGCGCCGGCTGGCCGTCAGCCAGACTCTTAGTCCGACCTGCATTCATCACAGTTGCAGCTGCGGGAAACCAGCCATAGTTGCTGATGTGGTGCTATGCGACAAATGACACGTTTTTGCGCATTTTCTCCTGGGTAATACTGGGAATCCCTGAGAGGGTGCGTTTTTTACCATTTCTACGACGCGAAAAATGGGTAAAAATTCAGGGGTGCTGCGTCAAATTTCTGCCGTCAGTCAGTCTTGACTGCCGATAGCTGTTGCCACTGATACATTCTGCTAGTGCTGACCGGTCCTCAAATTTGCCCGTGTAGCTCAGTCGGGAGAGCGCTGGTGGCATCTCCCTCTTCCCCTACCCGGGCGAGGGTTAAGCGATTTCCAATTTAAATAACAGATCTGACCCACCCTGGCAAGGTGGGTGGGTTCGAAACGCTTCGGTGCTCGCTGTTTGCTCCTGGCGGGGATGACCGTGGTAGTGGCCGCGTTCAAGGTCAGATGAAGCCAGTTAGCCGGGCGGACCGTCCTCAGTCGTTCGGGGACGTTAAAGGGAAATAATGACCCTTTTCCACAAAAATGGAGTTAGCACTTGAAACTGGGAGAGGAGACAAACTTATTTGTAAATCTACTCGCATTAAGGATTGAGATGTATCTAGCCGAAGTTATTTAAATTGGAAATCGCTTAACCCTCGCCCGGGTAGGGGAAGGGGGGGATGCCACCCCTCGGTTTTTCTGGAATATCTCGCGTAATTTCCAACCGATTACGATGAAACTTTCAATACCCTACTTTTGAAGAACAAAAATCCACATACTATGCAAATTTTCAATTTCTAACCCACATGACCCGTGACCTACGACCTGTTTCTTCAAGATCATGTCAGGCGCAACTGGCGTCCCGTAGTATCAATGCTTGTAAGTTGTGCAGTTTCCGAGTGTTTGTTGTTCAGGAGCATATACACAGGTGTTTCCAGGTGACAGTTGTGGTTTCCACTGAGATTGTGACCTCGATTGACTTTTTCAGAGGTCAACTGAGGTCATTGACCTCCGATGACCTCATATTACTTTTTTTGGGCTTCTGGCGGTTTCTAGGGCATTTTGTGACGCTGATTTCGAATTTGGGATCCATTTTACATATGTATATGTTCCACTGGGGTCATGCGCTTCCACAAATCAACCGAGCTCACTGACCTCAGATGACCTGAAATTATCTTTTTGGAATTTTGCAGTTTTTATGACATTTTGTGACGCTGGTTACGAATTTGGCACCCATTAAGCATTATGATATGCTCGTTCACGATTCTACCTCGATAAAATTCAATTTAACGCATTTACAATTTTGATGGCTTTTTGGTCATTGACATGACCTCAGAGGTCACCTAATGACCCAATACCTGAAAATCGGATATAAACGGCTTCATCTCGTCACAAGCAACACGCTCGTCTTTGAATCGAAGCTCTAGCTCAATTATAGACGAAGCGCTAAGGAGGGGGGGTCGTACCAACCCCCCCCCCCCCCTACCCGAACACGTAGTGATTTTGCCCTACCCGGGCGAGGGTTAAAGGGAGATAATCACCTTTTGATTGTGTTAGCAACAACTTATTTGGCTACCATTATGGCATTACAATGTTGTGATCTAAATTTAAGAATTAAATACAACTATTCCCTAATTCAAAATTAGAAGTTTGGGAAAATCAATTATCGGTATTTTCCCTCCACTATTGGAAAGCGAAACATCTGGCGCTTTTGCATCAATCTGTTCAACGTTGTTGAATGGGCACTTGTAAACAAATCGCCGACACTAACTAGGTCGCCGTAGTTTAGCTTGGCTCCGGCCGGCCGGTGCCAAGCTAAACTGCCGATTTCAATGCACCTTTTTTCAAATGATTGTTGATATTTCATAAAATTTTGGCACATATTCGCAAAAGATAGAGTGCAGGAAACATATTGCATACCTTCATGATTAATAACAATGCGTAGGGAGGCTACTTTACTGAATTCGTTATCGAGTACTTGCTGAGTACCGACTGATATAAGCGTGGATCGCTTATCAGTAGGAAACTGCCAATATCTTTCGGTAGGAATGTTTATATGCAAAATGTGATGAATTTACATCATATTTTGGCCTTGTCTATTTATTTCAGGTGTTAACTCCATTTGTGTGGGAAAAGGTGATTATCTCCCTTTAAGCTTTCCATGCAGAAAACATCGCTATCGGGAAGTACTTGGCATATTGTATGGTACTTAAATGCTTTTCCTGCTTGTTCTTGATATGTTTTTGAATATAGTTGTCCAATAACTCTGAACTATGCCCTTTCTAAAGTTAGTATGCCTTTATTTGAGCTCAAACTTCATTTTCAATTCATAAGAATTGTTCGAAAATTGCTCTTCACTTTGGTCGCCCATACTCTTGATATTTCGTAGATACAATATATTTGTGAACGTCCCCATTTCCTGGTGCATACAGTTTGTTTGCAGTATTTTAATATAACAACGCAAAACAAATGTTGAAACCAGATGTTTGCTAACATTGGTCCACTTGAGCTCAACGCCGGATGTAAGACTCCCTCCCCGGTGATCGGTTTACATGGCCGAATGTAAGACTCCCTCCCCGGTGATCGGTTTTAGACTGACCGGATGTAAGACTCCCTCCCCGGTGATCGGTTTTAGACTGACCGGGTCGATAGGTTAGATAGGGGAAAACGGCGTCATGTAGGGGATTGTATACATGTCTGACCGCCATGACCTCCTGTCTGTGTCAGACGACTGGGGGCACATGGTGGTCTGAAGGCGTCATCATGGTCCGCCCACGACCTGCGCACCGTCGGTACCGGCGACGACAGCGACACAGAGACGGCCAAGGACAAAGATGACGGTACGAACAGAGTGAAGAAGCAGATCACTAAAAGATAGATAGCTTTTACGGTACTGTATTTATGAGTCCAGGATAATCTATGCCATCGGCTTATGTAATGTTGCAGTTGGAGGTAGTCGTAGCATTATTATATTGGTAGTATTAGCTATAGCTCTGATCGACGCATGGAAGAGCTCTGCCACGAGTTTCACATTCTCGTGTGTACGCCATTTCTGGAACGTCTTTGATAGAATGTTGAGAAAATGAAAAGGAGGTCATGTTCTCCATCACCGAAACAGCATTCTGACACTTTTCTGTGACATCTATTGATATTTATAAGGGCAAAATGAGGGTCAAGTGATTTAGAGAAGTGAACTGAATGAATATGTTTGATTCGTTTCAGATTTCATGAGCGTAATAAGTCACGACGACGACACGTTTGTGTCGGCGCTGACGGCACAGTCTCAGGCTCCTCCAGTGCCTCCTCGAGTCACCGAGTCCCCAGCCGTCGCTACCTCTTCCTCCACCTCCTCCTCATCTCAACCCTCGTCATCCGCCACGCCGCGCAAGAGACTTTCTGTACGCGAGGTGAAAACGGAGAACTCCAGCGGCAGCAACGGCGTCAGCGCAGATGTCGCCTTCATCATCAAGCTAAAAAACGCCAAGAAGCCGGAGGATGACGACGACATGAGCACGATGGCTCCATCGGAGGCGTCGGTGTGGTCGGACGCCACCGGCGGTACGGACACCACCGACACCACCCTGGTGGACGAGAAGAATCAGCAGCTGGAGAGGACGGTGTCGTCCCTGCAGAAGGAGCTCGACAAGTTCAATAAGAAGGTGGAAAGGCTCACCAAGGAGAAGAAGGAGCTGATGGAGAAGCAGACGGCTTCTGTGAAGAAGTCCAAGTCTCAGTCAGAGGTGCTGAAGCTGCAGCAGAAGATGCATGAGCTGACATCGTCTAACGAAGATCTCCTAGATGATAAGAAGAGCTTGGAGCTGGAGGTGCTCGAGCTGAACAGAGAGCTAGGACAGCGCTCGATGCCGGGTGAGGTCGACAAGACGCTGACCGACCTGCGGATGCGGCTTTCGAAAGCCGAGAGCCTGGTGGAAGACCTGCAGGAAGATAATGAAGAGCTCAAGGGACAGGTGAAGGACCTGGAGGAGGAAATGGAGGAAGTACATGACAACTTCCGGGAAGACCAGGCTGAAGAGTATCACGATCTCAAGCGGGAGCTAGAGCAGGCCAATAAAAACTGCAGAATTATTCAGTTCAAACTACGTAAAGCAGAAAGGAGCAATGACGAGCTTATCGGGAACAAGAGTGCTCTCGAAGAACAGCTCAAGAGTTTGCATAATTCAGGAGCGGGAAATACGGAGAAGTTGGAGAACGAGCTGAAATTGGCAAAGGAGGTGTCAATGAAGCTTGGAGAGGAGGTGGAAATGCTTCGGAAAAGGAACAACTCCTTGGATGTTCGACCACCCATCAAGAGGCAGGTAGGTTTCGTTTGTTTTTGCGTGTTTTGCAACACGACACATATGCATCAGATCTCTTCCTGATGGAGTTGTTCTGCATGAAATGTAAAAAAATGACACATTGAACCACTGAGAACAAAGCGGAACATTTCAACTGAAATGATTAGCGTCGTATTAAATCATTGTATTGAAGGGATCAAGTATTGAAGGCCAACAAAACGGAGTGACGTAAGTAATAGCGGTAGGCCTGTGTACACACGTTTCGAACATTATCAATCACTCTCAAGACCGAGTATGTACAATTTAGCATGCATTAACCTGTTTTATGGTATCGGGTTAAGGAATTGGCAATTTTAATACGTTCTGGGAATGTGATATGAAACATTCCACCATGGCATGGGGATAATTATACGATTTAACTGCTGCCCTCCGGCCCTCGGGATCAATAACCTTACTATTACAGTATGGCCCATTGGTCACATCATGCATTGTCCTAGCATTCATCAGGAGGCAGTTGGGTCTTGTTTCGCTTCCAGCCCAGGAATGCATCGTCTCGGTATGGTAGCGCGGCCAAGGTCCAGCTTCCCTGCCACGGTCCAAAAATAATGTTTAAAATGTCCTTGCCGCGGTCCTGGTGCTATGGCATATTACTTCTGAAGAGGGACCGGTGCGGCTGTCCTGAGCTGTCGTCTTGGGCGACTGCCCACCGGACTCCGGCTGGCCGGCAGCCAGCTGTGCAGGGCCAGCCAGACCCAGCCGGCGGCAGTGTTTTATGTGTGCGGAAAAAGTGCAAGGTGAAGTAATAGTCTGACAGCCGAATGTTGCCAGTGACCGAGCTGTTGAAAATATTCCAGCCGTCTGCCATGGTGATGGGAACTTCAAACTTAGGTATTCCATAGTTCCAGCAGCCTGCTGGATTTTTCCAGTAACCCTGTCTTGTGTTCCAGTCGGCTAACAGTTTCGATAACCGACCCCGAATTCCAGTTGTCTGCCTGTGACGACATCGAATCTCTTGTTTCAGCCATTTACCAGTGATGAGAATCTTACAGATGAGTGTTGCATTCATCTGCCAGCACTGAGAACATTATATCATTCGTCTGCCAACACTGAGAAGATGACATCTTGTGTTTCATTCGTCTGCCAGCAAGACCGTGTCTCAAAGTAAGCGCACCGTGTCCCGTATTTCAGTCTTCTGCCAGCGATGAGAACAAGCTGTTGCGAGACCTGCAGGACACCTTGGAGCGCGAGGCAGACCTCAAAGAGCAGATGAAATTCGCAGAGGAGGAGGCCGCCCAGCTCCGGAAGAAGCTCGTCAGGGTCGAGGAGGAGAACGAGAGTCTGGCGATACAGCTGAAGAAGATGGCGAAAAAAGGTGAGCAGTTGTGGCAAAATCCGTCCAGCATGTAGGTACCGCTGCTGACACTACAAAGTGCGTTTACTCAGGTTAGCTACATCAGAGTCCTTGTTTAGCCAGTACATTGAATGGAGTGATTTATATTACATCATTTTGGGGCGCGAAAACTTGTGCACACTAAACACCTTCTGAACCTGTATTAAAGGAACTCGTCAGCTTAGACATGTCGACCTAACTTCCGACAGCTTCCGCAGAACCGGGTGGAGTTTGTATCATTGAAATACTACCTATCGTCTGGCGACACCAGCTGGCTGTTTTATGACCAGGAGTGGCGCTGTTGCTGACTGTTTTATGACCAGGAACGGCGCTGTTGCTGGATGTTTTAGGACCAGGAGCGGCGCTGTTGCTGACTGCCCTTGACGTTGCTGAGTAGCACAGCCGCTCTCATTGGGGGCCTTTGGGTGACGTCGGTTGGCGTTGGTGTTTGCAGGACGCCGTCCGGTCAGCGGTGGCAGTCTGGACGCCCCCAGCTCGGCCCCGGCCGAGAGGGATGAGGGCATCTCGGAGGACATGGAGGACCTGTCGCCGCAGGAGCTGAAGATACAGCTCGAGCTTAATGAAAGGGTAGGTAATGCGCTTAGACAGACTGTGAATAAGCAGTTTAGCTGTTTTGGAAGTACTGCAAAATGACGAGAAGAGATTTAACTTTATGGCCTCGTAAAACATTAACTTTTTTCCATTTTGGTTCTTGTCCTTAACCCGGCATTGACTGGGGTCTCAGCCGAACGCCATTGACTGGGGGGGGGGGGGGGGGGGGTAAACGTCCCCTGGTTATCTTCCGAACCAAAGATCGCAGCGAGACACACATAACGGAAATCGAAAGCTCTCAATGAGATGAATATAAAGCCTACTCAAAAATGTCAAAGTGAGGTCAAATGTCAGGTCACGGTCATGTTAAGGGTCACAATCGACGTATTTGAGCTTATGGGGCATATTTTCCATCCAAAGCCTTCGATTGCGACCATGATCACCCAAGGTGCTGCCAAAGGTGCTGGTGCTGCCTAAATTCGATATAACTCGAAAAAAGTTCGACGAAATTTCTTTATTTTTTTCACTGAAGACGTAAACGTGATTTATAAGAAGGTACCCGAAGTTTCACGTTGATAGCGCTATTCGTGTTTGAGCTATTACGAAAATTAATCGGGGGGGGGGGGGGGCGTTAAATGCCCCCCAATCAATGGCGGGTTAAGTCTACGTCATCTAGACTGAAAGTGAGAATTAAGTTGTACCAAACTTATAATACATTTACCTACGTATTAGTTACATTAATAACCGACTGTAAACTTAGACATCCCCAAATCGAATCGAATTACGTTCAACCAAATGCATTCACTGCCCAATTCATTTTGGATTCCGTGATCTTGATTTTTACCCCCCCCCCCCCCCCCATGTGTGCCGCTGGGCCATGCCGAGTCACTGGACTCTGGAATCTGTTCGCAGGAGACCAGTTCGCTGCGGAAAAAGGTGGATAATGTGGAGGGAGAGAACGAACGACTGCAGCGTCAGGTTAAGGAGCTCCAGGAGCGGATGAGACACGGCAAGAAGACTACCATTCCTGAGATCAGCTTCAGCGACCCCAACGCCTATTACGAACAACAGATTAAGTAAGTTATTTGTATCGTGCGCGTTTCTAGGATTATAGATATAGGTACAGCTAACAGAGAGAATGTTTATTTATTTTGGAGGAGCTCTTATACAATTAAGGTGAACCATGAGCCTTAATTGTGCATTAATTGTTCACGTACCCTACACCCATGCATTATGCTAAATTGTCATATTCATTTTGACTTTTAATCCTTTCTGGCGGATATGATTATTTTACTCTTTTTCAAATGTTATACGCATTTGATGGATTAACGGCACAATTCAACATCAAACTGGAATAAGTCGTCTCACTTGTAACCGCCCATACCAATGACATTTCCGCTGTTTGTGTTCATAACATGGCCGGCTGCTCAGATCGCAGCTTCGTACGGGAGAGGATCGCCAGAGATCCTTGAGATGCTCTCTTTCACTCTTCGAGTGTTAAATATGGTGATTGGAAGCTTCCGATCCGTCTGTTCTGCTTCTGACTTCTTCCACAGTGTGATGAACTCTGGGTGTGATGTGATGACTTCCTCCACAGTGTGATGAACTCTGGGTGTGATGTGATGACTTCCTCCACAGTGTGATGAACTCTGGGTGTGGTGTGATGACTTCCTCCACAGTGTGATGAACTCTGGGTGTGATGTGATGACTTCTTCCACAGTGTGATGGAGGAGGAAATGAACGAACTCAGGAAGAAGCTCATCGACAAGGAGAGGGAGAACGACTCCCTGAAAACCGAGGCCGAGATGGGCCGGAACAAGAAAGGCGGCAAGGTTATCTACGCGCGTAGCAGGTGAGAATCTGACGATCGTACGAGCACTTGATGCTGCCTGGTGGGATTTAAAGAGCATTTATAGTTGTATGCCTGTATGAAACATGTACTGGAAGATATTAAGTGTGCAGCATAGTCATTAGCCGTCTTTAGAGTCATACCTGCAGAGTTTACATCTGGTATATTGCGGCTGATCAATGCATTTATTGGAAGGCTATGAATGTCGCTCTGTGGTTTAGGCAATGTCCAATGTTTAGTTATGTAGGACACATTAAAGCTAGACACATTATATGGGGTGCAATATGATTCAGTGTATCTCCGTCGTGTTTTATCATATAATACACTCAAGTGTCAAACAAAGCCTTTAATATCACATTGCAACGTTTTGAAAGCTTAGCGTTTACTTAATGATTCGCTTGGCGTCTTCTGCTCACGTCGGACAAATTGCTGTATTCAAACGCCGAACGCGAGAGGCCCCTGCACGATTTGCCCTGACGCGCGACAGCACCTGACGCGCCTTCCTGCCCTGATCGGCAGGTCGCTGGACATCAACGACCTGCAGACCACTGACCTGCGACGCCAGCTGCAGCTGGCCGAGCAGGAGGCGCAGCAGCTGCGCGGCCGAAACACGCAGCTGGAGTGCGAGGCGGCCGATGCCACGGTGGAGAGCCGCCGGCTGGCCACCCGACTCGCGAAGAAGCCAGCCGCCACCCCCCAGGAGAAGCTCGCCATGGAGAAGGCGGAGCTGGAGGAGCGGCTGAGTCGCGCCGAGCGACGACTCACGGAGAAGGAGACGACCATTGGCGAGCTGCGGCGCGCGGTGAAGGAGGCGGCATCTAGCGTCGACCCGAGCAGACTCAGTCCGAGCCGGTCGCCGCGAGAGGGCCGCAGGGCGGAGCGGAATAGTGAGGTGGACGTGGAGGGACTGCGACGAGAAAAGGACGCGCTCCAGAGTGAGATGAAGACCAAAGAGCGCGACCTCAGTGCCGCGAAAAAGAAAGTCGGTGAACTGACGAGTGAGAAAGGGCGGTTGAGTGAGCTGGTGCGCAATATGAAAGACATTCCTAGCATAAAGACGCGTATTCCGAAGAAGGTGACGGATTTGACTCCTAAGAACACTTTGAGGAAGTGGGTGGAGGAGTTGGAAGACGAAATAGGTAAGTCGAACCATAGAGAGCAATGAAGCAGCCGGTTAGCACAGTAATGGCACCTCGTTGAATCGTTTCGATCTGCTAACACGTTGGTTATCTATATGCAGATATCTGTTAACACGTAGCACGCAGGAGTGGTTTGTTAAGCGAAGTTCACTGTTGATGAATGCAGTGTTGCGTGCTCATTTATTTTTCCTAATGAACACAAACCGTTATTGAGCAGACTTAGCAATGAACAAGTGAAGTCTGCTGAATTAAACAATGCAAGTTTCGAAGACGTTCTCGGACTATTTTTAAACTCATGAACCTTTCTGATTTATTTCACCCATAGGAGCAAACTAACCTTTTTATGCTGCACTGTGCTCGGTCGTCTAATGCATTTGGCTAATTAAATATCGTAGCCATTTACTTTATTGTGCATTGCATAAGGACAACTCCAAGACAAATCACCAAGGTAAGGGTGAAAATGTATATCACACCCCCACCGATTTCGCTTAAAAATGGTGTATGGGGTTATTCTGGGCGCTGATTTCGTTTCTTGAATTTGTATGGTCGTCAGGTTATGGGGTCACAAGATACAAGTCAGGGGAAATTCCGGTCAAAGTCAAACATTCAACTACGTTCGTAATTGTATCTCCAAGATAAAACACATATCAGGGCAAAACTATATATCATTAGAGAGAGGAAGAAACAAAGAATATGATAGAATATGATAGATATATGAAGTCAGGTCAAGGTCAAACCATGTTTGCCTGATTCGATTTTTTTTTTAAATTTACACAAACGTTTGTTCCTTCAGTTGGTAACATGCATGCACAATTTCGCGTATCAACTGAAACTCCTTGGGGGTCAACAGGGGTCTTACGCCATGACCTCATTTCCCCAGCGAGTTTACGAATTTCGGTAAATCGTTAATGTTGGTAGGTGTTGCGCAATGCCGTCGCATCGGATGTCCATTAGGGTGTTTCATTTTGCACTTATTGTCAGGAATCAATTGGCACCCTAGCTTTCCTGGTTTCGTTTTACATGCTGAATCCGAAAATGAAGTCCGTCTTTGCCGCAAATGAGTGCTAAGGGTGGCTCATTTGCCTTTTTTGTTGGCATTCTCGCCCTTCCGGCCATCCTAAGCGGTTTCTGGATATAAGTCCAGGAAATGCGATCACATTCTAACCTAAAAGGATGTTTGCGTCATCTACATGTTTAATGACACCTTGTGCACGTAAATTATACCCAGGGCATGTCAGGTAACTGACCTGTGACGGCATTTTTAAGTCATGGTGCTCATTTTGTCAAATTTTCGCGTTCAGCAAGGCAATAATTTTACAAATCATGCATAGGAAGGGAACGCACATATCAACAATCGTTCGAATTCTAGAACAAAAGGTTCAGAAACAAAGGGCATATATGACTGCCACCTTTAACACAAGAATATTTTAAAATATAACTATTATTCTCTTATTTGTATTCAAATATATTGGCTAACTTTTGTTCTTCTTCGTTTTCTCAACGATAGATCCAAAAATATTTTGTCATTTTCGAAATAGCTGAGAGATTTATCGTGATTTATGTTTATTATCCCCTAAAACATTCTAGGGAAGCAGAAATGAAGCAGTACCCGCGATATCTAGAAGTTCATACGAATCTGAGCTATTTGCCGGGCCCGAAGTGCGACGTTCGTCTGTCGATGGTGAGTAAGCTGTATGCGGTATAGCTTGCATGAGTTTGTTTGACCAGCTGCATGTTTTTGAAAACTCGTAAATGTTATAAGTTTGTTTTAAGATAGTTTTGGCTAAAGCTGGGTTCATAACGAATCCGTTGACCACCGTTATTCCGTCGACGATTTTTTTCATTGAACAATTGATTATAATGCTACGACTCACGTACTATAGTGTCATAGTAAATGATTATTGAAGAATAAAATGACATTTGTATTAGGATTTGGCTATGGATCTGCACTGAGAAGACAAAATGTCTTCAAAAGCCATCCGTCGACGGACCAATGACCGTCAGCAGATCAAAATGAATCCGGTGTGAATCGGACTGTATCATTGATAGGTATAGTTCAATTGGACTGTAGCATTGATACAGTCCAATCGAGCCGTATCATTGATACAGTCCAATCAGACTGTATGTATCATTGATACAGTCCGAGTCACACCGGATCCATTTTGCTCTCCTGACGGCCATCGGTCCGTCGACGGATGGTTTGTAAAGACATTTTGTCGTCTCTCTGTTAGATCCATAGACAAATCCTAATACACAAATGTAATTTTATTCTTCAATAATGATTTATCATGGCAATATAATAAATACGTTAGTCAGCATTGTATTGTAATACAGTAATATTGTACTGTGTAATGCAGTGTAATATTGTAATACAGCATTGTAATCAATTGTTCAATGAGCAAAAAGCAATCGTCGACGGAATAACTGTGGTCAACGGATTCGTTGTGAACCTGGCTTTAGGTGAAACTGTCTTAAAACAAATTTATAACATTTACGAGTTTTCAAAAACATGCAGCTGGTCAAACAAACTCATGCAAGCTATACCGCATACAGCTTACTCACCATCGACAGACGAACGTCGCACTTCGGGCCCGCCAAATAGCTCGGATTCATATGAACTTCTAGATATCGTGGCTTCTGCTCCATTTCCGTTTCCCTACTTTGTTTTTAGGAAATAATAAACATAAAGCACATAAATCGCTCAGCTATTTCGAAAATGACCAAATATTTTTGGATATATCGTTGAGAAAACGAAGAAGAAAAAAAGTATATATTGGAATACAAGCCTATATATTGGAATACAATTAACAGAATAATAGTTTTATTTTAAAACATTCTTGTGTCAAAGGTGGCAGTCAGCTATGCCTGTTGTTTCTGAACCTTTTGTTCTAGAATTCGAACGATTGTTGATATGTTCTTTCCCTTTCTATGCATGATTAGTTTGAAAAAAAATGCCTTGCTGAACGCAAAAATTTGAAAAATGAGCACCATGACTTAAAAATGCCGTCACAAGTCAGTGACCTGACATGAACTGGGTATAATTTACGAGCACAAGGTATCATTAAACATGTAGATGACGCAAACACCCTTTTAGGTTAGAATGTGATCGCATTTCCTGGACTTATATCTAAAAACCACTTAGGATGGCCGCAAGGCCAAGAATGCCAATACAAAAGGCAAATCAGCCACCCTTAGCACTCATTTGCGGCAAAAACGGACTTAATTTTCGGAATCAGCACGAAAACGGAACCAGGAAATCTAGGGTGCCAATTGATTCCTAACAACAAGTGCAAAATGAAACACCCTAATGTCCATTAGAGACGATACGAAATATTTATATTATTTACTATTTCATTGTCGATTTATTGTTATTTATTTGTATTCCATGTGAAATTAACCGCGTCGTGCGGGGGGGGGGGGCGTTTAGACCTTAAGGTTTTTCGAAGATAGCGGAAAAACGGCGGCGCTGCGCGCAGCTGTTTTTGGGACATGGCTGTTTACGCATCAATTACCCACATTGTGTGAAATTCTTTACCTCGAGTCATCTCAGGTCAGGTCACCAGGACAGGTCACGTGACCCCACCTCCAAAAAAGTTTGCCGTCGTACCACAACCACTGTTTCTGGCGATTGGTTTCAAACTTACAGGATTTCATACGGTCATAGCTACCTACAAATTGTTCATCTCGGATTTGTTATATCTGTGACCTAAGGTCGGGTCAATTTCGTGACCTCCCCATTATAAGTAAATGGGGAAAATATTCAAATGCTTCCTATTCCGAGGATACGCATGATATCAGCCCGATTATTTCTGGATCATGCTTATCATAGGTCATTATTGATGATACAGGTGCAATTTTGTTCAGTGATCCCTACAGAGTCAACCGAGGTCATCAGAGGTCACCAACACCTTTGATGTCAATACCTCTCGACAGAATGAAGATAGAGAAGTGAAGCCGGTACAATGTGCTTATCTCGTCGATACTCGTCTCCCAATTTGTAACATGACCTACTTGGGTCAACACTTGACCCTGACCTGAGATCAAATTTTAAGTTTACCTGACCTGGTCAAAAATAATATGATTGGAAGCGCCTTGACAAACACGATGGCGTCAAAAGCCTTATCTTTATTAGGTACAAAACTATTTGCGAAAACCTGTTTTACGCCAAACAATTGCCTTGTTGACCTTTGATGACCTCTGGAGCCGAAATATTGACCTGAGATCAAATTTGAGGACAAAATAGCGATTGTATTTTTTCAGAGCTTTTGATTGCCTTTTTGTATTTGTTCTTAGTTATCATAGTTCCCGACATATT
>JAXIVJ010013960.1:22500-35783 GCA_036785665.1 Chirona hameri | reverse complement strand
ATATATATATTATATATATATATATATAATATATATATACTATATATATATATATATATATATATATATATATATATATATATATATATATATATATATATATATATATATATATATATATATATATATATATATATATATATATATATATATATATATATATGATCAGGGAGTCTCGGGCATATCACGTGGAAAGAAAGAACCAGAGCGAGAATAATACTTGTCGTGTGGTGACCAATATACAGTGTAATGTGTGTTGGTTCGAGTATTACCTGAGACTGCGAGGCTGGCCCGTGGCGGGCCGTGGGACGGCCGTCTGCTCCCGCATCACTGCTCTCTTCAGACACACGTCACTGTGGGTCACCGCACCTCACAGCCGTCACTGTGAGTCACCGCGCCTCACAGCCCACTGTGGGTCACCGCGCCTCACAGCCCACTGTGGGTCACCGCGCCTCACAGCCGTCACTGTGGGTCACCGCGCCTCACAGCCCACTGTGGGTCACCGCGCCTCACAGCCCAGACTAACCACTCTGGGCTGGACTCGCTCGCTGTAGTGCTGCACTCACTGTACTGAGATACTCCGATTTCTCTGGGATATCACTATTCACCGCCGAGAAGACTCTGATGCTGAGACTGAGAACCTCTGAGTCACTCTGCGGTACTCGCTGTACGGTCTGACACAGACAGACCGTGTCACGGCGGTGTCACGGTGTCACGGAGATAGTGACGGGGTGTCACGGAGTCGCCACATCAACCTCTGATCCGTCACACAGCTGTCACGTAAACCTCCCGATCAGTCACATCCGTCACGTCACATAAACCTCCCGATCTGTCACACCCGCCACGGAATGTGTAAGCCTCCTGTCACGGAACAGCCAGAAAGCCGTCACGAAGTCTTCACGCTGGTCCGTCACGAACCTGCTGCTCCGTCACGCAACCTTCACACTGCCTGTCACACTGCCGTCACTCCTGACACACTGCCTGTCACACTGCCGTCGCGACTGACACCGTTACGAAATCCGGCACGATTATATCACAAATCGGTCGCCGACATAGCAGATCAGTCACAGGGCCGAGTATCCAGTCACCGCCTCGGCGGCAGTCAACACATATACTTCCAGATCACTACGAACTGCTCAGCAGCGGGTAAATCACAGGACTCACTCCGCCGATAGAAGGCTCCCTGCTGCTACTGCACGCTCCACGCGGCGACGGCGGCGACGGCGGCGGCGGCGGCGACAGCGGCGGACCGGCGGGGCGGACTGGCCAGCCGGCACTACCGCCACCGCCGCCGCCGCTGCGGTGCCGTACCTCGTGCGGTGACGTTGGCATCCGCCCCGCCCCCACCACGGCCCGCCGCGCCGCACCGCACCACACCACACCACACCACGCCACGCCGCGCCGCGCCGCGCCACGGCCCGCCACGCCACGCCACGCCCCCACCACGCCACGCCCCGCCCCCACCCACACCGCGCCACGCCACGCCACGCCCCCGCCCCCACCACGCCACGCCCCGCCCCCACCACGCCACGCCACGCCACGCCACGCCACACCACACCACGCCACGCTACGCCACGCCACGCCACGCCACGCCACGCCACGCCACGTCACGGCCCGCCCCCACCACACCGCGCCACGCCACGCCACGCCACGCCCCGCCCCCACCACGCCACGCCCCCACCACGCCACGCCACGCCACGCCACGCCACGCCACGCCACGCCACGCCACGTCACGGCCCGCCCCCACCACACCGCGCCACGCCACGCCACGCCACGCCACGCCACGCCCCGCCCCCACCACGCCCCGCCCCCCACCACGCCACGCCACGCCACGCCACGCCACGCCACGCCACGCCACGGCCCGCCCCCACCACGCCACGCCACGCCACGCCACGCCACGCCACACCACGCCACGCCCCCACCACGCCACGCCCCGCCCCACCACGCCACGCCACGCCACACCACGCCACGCCACGC
The DNA here is from genome assembly GCA_036785665.1 of Chirona hameri. Lineage (NCBI taxonomy): Eukaryota > Metazoa > Arthropoda > Thecostraca > Balanomorpha > Balanidae > Chirona > Chirona hameri. Next base: position 33,806 of record JAXIVJ010013960.1, on the reverse strand, counting down.
CACGCCACGCACGCCACGCCACACCACGCCACGCCACGCCACGCCCCGCCACGCCCCGCCCCCACCACACCACGCCACGCCACGCCACGCCACGCCACGCCACGCCACGCCACGCCACGCCCCGCCACGCTACGTCAGGCGGCAGCTGCACGCGGCGGCCGCAGCAGCACCGAAAGAAACAGAGAGAGATCTCGCCTCTCACGAGAGCCGACCACTGCAGCCGCTACACTGGCGGATCCAGCCGTCGTTTTTTTTGGGGGGGGATTTTTGGCAAAAAGGTACCCCATTTATTTTTCTCAGCAGATTTGGGCCGGTGACATTATTTTGGTATTCGAGCTTAAGAAACTCACTTTTCAAATTCACACAAATTCAGTTTTCTTCCCATTTTTGGGGTTCAAAAACCCAAAATTTCCTAAATCCGAGATAGCCATTTTGAAGAAAATGTAATTTCCTTTCTTTTGTCGTTTTTTATTTGCAATTTACTTCAAAACTGTTTTCTACGATTTTCCAAACGTGTATATTTTATCTCACCAAAGATGGCATGACATGACGTCATTAAAACGTCATTATCTCCCAAAATAGTGCATACATTTAATTGAAAGTTGGTGAGAAGACTTAGACTTGATGCAGCATAAGGTACTGAAAGTTTCACGTTGATATCTATCATAGTTTTCAGGTTATTGAGAAAATCCGGGAGGGAGCAAATACTTCTGATAAGGTTTGGGCTAGAAAGTACCTATCTCAACCTAGGTATCTACCTACAGTTTGTGTTATTTTGATTGCACAATTGCCATTCAGTTGCTGGTAAATTTATTGTAGCGTCAATTTGTTGGTGCAAAGTGGGCGGAGCTTGTCATAGGTACTGCACTTAGGATAACAAAAATGGGCACAATTATTGACAACATTTCACTAAAACCACCTAGTCCCCATGGAAAATGGTCAGTCTCCAAAAATAATCACACCATCTGATGCACAACTGTTTACTCCATCCACCTCGGTCACAACTCAAACTGTTTACGTACGTTTTGTTTTGTTTCGGGAAAGATTGAGACGCCATCACGTGGCGACAAATTACATCAAATATGTTTGCCATTTTCTTAGGACCTTTTTAAATTTTCACGTGTATATTTTGTAAGTAAATCAAACTAATTTTGCAATGTAATTACATGAAATTATGTTTCTTTTTAACAAAAGTATTCACCCATGCTCTTACTACATCAATATTGTGATGCAATAACCGTTTTCATGAACGATTGTTGCGCTGAAAAGTTTCTGAAAGATTTGAAAAACTACACAACTTTTAGATGCGATTTTGGGCTAAAAATGTCCCTCATAATTTTGTAATATGTTGGTAAGAATAAAATATGTTGGCACAATTGCGGTTTGGTGGTAATAAGTAAGATAAGTATTGATAGAATCTTCCTGAAACTTCCTGAATCTTCCTGAAACTTTCAGGAAGATTTTATCAACACTTATCTTGCTTATTACCACCAAACCGCAATTTTGTCAACATATTGTATTCTTACCAACATATTACACAATTATGAGGGACATTTCTAGCCAGAAACCGCATGCAAAAGTTGTGTAGTTTTTCAAATCTTTCAGAGTCCTTCAGAAACTTTTCAGCGCAATAATCCTTCGTGAAAGCCGCTAGTGATTTTAATTTGAGTCAACACAATTGATTCAATTGAGCCAAGGGATCACAAAATTGATGTACTTATAAGCAACACAATTTCCAAGCAAAGAAGAGATCATCAAAGCAATCAAATCAAAGCAAGATATTTCCAAGATAATGATTGAACATCTAGGTGGCTGAAACTGTATTCCCATAATCTACAATGCACAGATTCATGTGCCATTCATCCCATCACTGTTATCCAGTGCGTCAGTGTCCTGAATTTCACAAATATGAGTGGAAAGCCACACCCAAATGAACTTTTGTTGTGACACGTCGCTTGTCATCGAAACGACGTCACTAGCGATCGAGCTAAATAGTATTAAAATCAAAACTCGATAAAAAAACATGATCTTCTTACCTACTGGCTACTTAGGTCCCTACCTAGTACTTACCCATTAAACAGTATGTCATACACAAACACCTCAGTCCTTACCCTGCACCACCACCACTACCACATATCAACTCACTACCAAGGCCGTACGTCCCAGGGTAATAGAACAACAAGGTCGTACGCCCAAGACACACTACCATGCCGGAAAGCCAGTGGATTTTGCGTCTTGTATTTACTGCGCCAGAGACGTCTCAGAATATTCAGCTGCCATATGAAGCAAATTCAGGTACCATTCGCAAACAAAAACTTCCTGCGAAAGACGTCGAAATAGTTTATATTTTCCACTTCTCAGTTTAGGAGCTTTCCAACCATCTGAGATACTTTTAAGTGGCACAGCTGGAATAAGGGATCATTTTTCTGCATACAAATCCTATGAACTTGCATTGAAATTGCGTAATTGTATTTAAATTATTTTTCCCCCGAAAACCATGCGAGTCGCCATAAAACAGCCCAGCGCTTGTACCCCGATACATATAATAATATCAACAGATTTAGAACGTTTCCAATAAAAATATAACTGTTTTCCCTTAAATATGTATACATCGCACGTTGGCAAATAAAAAAAAACACATAAAGAGTATCTACATTTGTGAAAAATAAGTGTTTTATGAAGGACGTCGATTCAGCTTTGATTTTGTCGAACGAGGACGTCAATTAGGAACTGAAAAGTGCATCAGTAAGGAATCAAAATTAATTTTCTAAAAAAATGTGGTGGCATTATTGGTCTCCCTACTTACTGTTTTGCTGAAAATTAAATATTCTGAGAGGGTAACATTGGCCTCCCGCGCCAATGGTTTGGCGGGTCTGCAATTTATCGGCATCACTCTTTCCAACTGAAGGCCCCAGGATTACGCTACAATGACGTCACAGAAATGAGGTTCTTGTAACCTCAGAAGATGAGAATGGGTGACGCTGTGGGTGGGTGGGGAACATTTGCGATTTGCAAAGTTCGTTCTGTTTACTTTTGAGTAGGTATGCTATTTAATTTCATATATTTATGCCTATCTACATTGTGTGGTTGATGTGTTGAGGGAAGAGAAAAAAGAAGAATGTGACTTTGTCAGAGACTCAGAGTGAGTGGATTGTTTACCTGGCCTGATATAGCATAGCATAGCACCTCAACCTATGACAACATGATCATGATCTGGACAACACAATTTAATTGCTCTTGTTCCTGTAGCTTTGGCTATAATTGCCCCCCCCCCCCCCCAAAAATGAAACAGTTCTGAGGTAGGAGAAAGGGCACCAGGATCATCAAGTTTCACAGATAACTGTTTATTTTCCCACTCTGCTTCGGATACTCGTACTTTTGTTGCTGATCTGTTACAACAAACAAGTAGGTAATTGATGCGTTTTTGGGAAGGTACAAGTCGGTAGTAAGTGTGCCTGTATCAAGCTTCAAACTGCATGGAAAAAGTGATGTGGGGTCCTTTCCCCGGAGCTGAGGATGGGATTCTAACATAGAGGTGCCCCATCTTAATCTCGAGGCAAAAAGCATGACAAAAACGAGAGTCCTTCCAAGACACTTTTCCCTGGAGTTTTACCTGTCCATGGGACATGGTCCATGGAGCAAGATTTCTAGCATGCCTAGACTTGTGCTCGATAAAATAAAAACAAGATTGCATTTGTTAAGATGATAGCGGCATGGAGTTAAAGATGTAAATTGGATGTGAGAGTGGAATGCTTGAAACTAAGGAAGCAGCCAATAATCACCCAGTTGTACTATCAAAATGACCAGTTTGTGTAGTTTCGTGTTAAATATGGGGCAGGTACAGAGGCTATGTTACAAATTATAATTTATTATGTCTATTACATCCTACTTTATGAATATGTGTGATTTTGTAGTAATCTTGGAAATAGCTCGGGCATTCAAGTACCTACATCAGTTGCTGGCACTAGGCCCAAATAGTCAATTTTTGACGCGTCAATATTTTGATCCAGCCCAATAGAAATGGTATTGGGAAAATGACCGATTTACAAACTGCAATTCTGAAGCACTGGATAACAGTAATGGGATGAATGGCACATGAATCTGTGCATTGTGGCTCATAATACAGTTTCAGCCACCTAGATGTCAAATAATTATCCCAGAAATTGATGCAATATTGCTTTAAAAGTGCATCACTTTTTTATCCCTGGGCTCACCTGAATCAATTTTGTTTTACTCATGCTAATCACTGTATCAAAAATATTTATGCAGTAACAGCATTGGTTAATAATTTTGTAAAAATTAAAATGTTTTTTCACAATAATTTCACGTAATTACATTACAAAATTTGTTTTATTTACTTACAAAATATAAACTTGAAAATGTAAAAATGTTATCCTAAGAAAATTACTGAAACATATTTGATGTAATTTGTCGCCACATGATGGCGTCCAGAGGCGTAACTTTTTGAAAATCATTGTGGTTGCACTTAGTTGTTAAGAGCCCATTTGTAACATCGTGTCATAGGCGTAATGTTAAATTCCCAAATTATTGGGGTTGTAGCTACAACCCCAATTTACATTAAAGTTCCACCCATGGTGGCGTATCAATCTTTCCCGAAACAAACCAAAAAACTTACGTAAACAGTTTGAGTTGTGACCGAGGTGGATGGAGAAACAGTTGTGCATCAGATGGTGTGATTATTTTTGGAGACTGGCCATTTTTCATGGGGACTAGGTGTTTTTAGTGAAAGTCAATAATTGTGGCATTATGTTTATCCTTCAGCCTATGACAAACTCCGCCCACTTTGCATAAACAATTGACGCGTCAATAAATTGATTTTTTTGGGGGACCTAGTGCCAGCAACTGACATTTTCCTGATTTGTAGGATAAGGTTGAACATCTACGTTATACAAATTACAAAGATAGTCAAAGTATGCTGCTGTACTTCATGTTTTATTTCATTACCATGGAGTGAGGGTGGTGCCGATTCATATGCGTAGGAACAGGGGGGGGGGGGGGCGGCAGCCGGAAGGGAACATGGCCCACCCACTTTTCGGCCATTGTTTGCTAACATCTTTTCTTTTGCTTGGCGAGGAAATGTTTTTTATGGCAAAGGCGAGCGCTAGCATTTCATCGTTTGTTCAATTAATTGAGTCTTTCCGTCCAGCAACCCAACTGTGTCAACTGCTGATCGATCCGGCACATCGGTTATGACTTGATTGATTGATGTGATTGATTATTGAATCTTCAATGTTCCTTGTATGCTGATTACCGAGATCAGAGTTCACCCACCAGCAGCGGCGGCTATACACTATCCCAATGGCTGAACTCTGAAGCATGTGTATTGTGTAGTGTACTGCATCCCATTTGCATTTTCGCTTTAATTGTGGTCCCGCACGCAGCTCACATGCGGTGTACGTACTCACGCTCACATGTGTTCCCGTACGCAGGTGCATACGTTGCTGTTTTTTTCTTTCTGACTCGTCGCGTGCGTTAGCCGTTTAGTGTGTAGATATTAATCCGTGTGCGGTATTCCCCACTTCGTTCTGACGCTGAGTGCACTGGTCGCGCCCAGTCGCGTTCGTACATGTATTTGCGCCGCCCGTTACCGTACATACATGCGTACACATACGTTCTCAACAATGTGCGTGGTTGATCAGTGACAATACATGTGCCGGATGCGACACCTATTTCCCATTTATACCGGACCGCGTAAAGGATTAAAAGGTGTCTGTTTCTTCGGCCAGTTGTATTTGTACAATAAGGTTCTATTTTTATATAGTTATCATCTGCTGTTCTTTACCTTTTCCCATAGGAAGTAAGTAATGCGACATTTGCTACGCAAAAGCAACCACATCACGATCACATGCTTCATTGCAACAAGGCAGAACCGCCTTAAATCGTATAATTCAAATGCCTTTTCTTAGTGACTGTTATTCACATTGAATAGGTGAGGATGAACTCTTGAACACAGGATTCGGTTGTTTGGTGTTGAGCAGTGGAGCAGGACAGACAGGCAACTGGTAGGACGCAGGAATGCAGGAGGCAGCCTTCAATAGACGCCATCTGGAATATAGGACATTACCGATATATGTACATGATGTTCATGATATTGTCACGCTTTTAACACATGCTTAGTTTTCAATTATCGGAACAGGTATTTGTTTTTATATAAATATACAGCAAACTGACTGCCCGAACTCTGAAGCACATGCACATTTTAACCTCAATATCGACCTCCTTCTAGAATAGTGACGTCCTCTCAGCAGTTCATCGACAGCTCTTGCTAATAAAAACAATGTTCGAATTGACACTAGCATGTGTAAGCGTGCAATAACTGCCGTTTGTAATATCGGTAATTTTCCCAATACCATTTCTATTGTGCTGGGTTAAAATATTGACGCGTCAAAAACAAAAACTTCTGCATTGGGACCTTCGTGAGAATTACACGTGAATTTTGTACACACCGCTGTCACGCATCCCGAGAAGTTATTTCTACAAAAGCAATGCGTCATTTTGACAACCATTTGCGACGAAATAGAGTGTAGATTATATTCCAAATTGATACCATATGAAGTGTTCTTCCTACATGTAAAAAAATGTTTGCTCGAGCTTCAGTTCCGACTGGCAGCTTGCTGGCCACTATTGCCTCGTCCAGTTGAGCTTTTATAAGCCCAGATTGATGGCAAGAGCCATGTTTAAAAAAAAAAAACAGTTTTTCACTGTGGATAGCTGGATTTTAATTGCTGCAAAGTAAATTTGTACAATAAATTGTTAACGTTTTTTTTTTGTTTGGGGGGAGGCAAAAGACATGTTGCCCCCCCCCCCCCCTGGATCCGCCAGTGAGCCGCTACAGTCACAGCCACAGTCACAGTCGCACAAGACGATATACATTACACAGTCACAGACACGCGTTCCACCAGCGAACAGTGGTGGGTCCATGGGCGGGTGGCATGGAGGGGCCAAGGGAACATGGCTCCACCCGCCTCGAAATGGCCCATAGCCGATTGACTATAGAAGGCCGTATAGAATAGACCATAGACGGGCTATATAACATGTATGCAGAAGATCAATCATAAGCTCGGAAGATTAATGTTCCTTGGAGATCAGCAATACGCCGTATTAATACGGTTACCACAATCAGCTTTACTAGCACCGTCAACAGAGTGACATACATTCAGTACGCTACCTTACAGCGGTGACCGGCAGGTCCCCCGTAACACAGTAGTGACCGGCAGGTCCCCCGTAACACAGTAGTGACCCGCAGGTCCCCCGTAACACAGTAGTGACCCGCAGGTCCCCCGTAACACAGTAGTGACCCGCAGGTCCCCGTAACACAGTAGTGACCCGCAGGTCCCCCGTAACACAGTAGTGACCCGCAGGTCCCCGTAACACAGTAGTGACCCGCAGGTCCCCCGTAACACAGTAGTGACCCGCAGGTCCCCGTAACACCTGTTGGTTCCCCGTAACACCTGTTGGTTCCCCGTAACACATGTTGGTTCCCCGTAACACCGACAGGTCCCCCGTAACACCTGTTGGTTCCCCGTAACACCTGTTGGTTCCCCGTAACACCTGTTGGTCCCCCGTAACACCTGTGGGTTCTCCGTAACACCTGTTGGCTCCCCGTAACACCTGTTGGTCCCCCGTAACACCTGTTGGTTCCCGTAACACCTGTTGGTTCCCCGTAACACCGGCAGGTCCCTCGTAACACCTGTTGGTTCCCCGTAACATCGACAGGTCCCCGTAACACCTGTTGGTTCCCCGTAACACCGGCAGGTCCCCCGTAACACCTGTTGGTTCCCCGTAACACCTGTTGGTTCCCCGTAACACCGGCAGGTCCCCGTAACACCTGTTGGTTCCCCGTAACACATGTTGGTTCCCCGTAACATCGGCAGATCCCCCGTAACACCTGTTGGTTCCCCGTAACACCTGTTGGTTCCCCGTAACACCGGCAGGTCCCCCGTAACACCTGTTGGTTCCCCGTAACACCGACAGGTCCCCCGTAACACCTGTTGGTTCCCCGTAACACCGGCAGGTCCCCCGTAACACCGGCAGGTCCCCCGTAACACCTGTTGCTTTACTCCGACAGATACAAATGAGACATGGTGTTCGTCGCAATGCCCGTCACAAGTGTTGATATATTCCGACAGATAGAAATGTGGCATCGTGTTGGGCGAACACTTGTGTCGCCAGCTGTTGACTGGCCTCAGTCGGGGGAGGGGGGAGTAGGGGAGGGGGAGCAGGGGGTGATGGGGGTAGTGTGCAGTAGTGTGATATGGTACAGTGGGCAGGCTCCAGAGTTCGTCACGGCCCGGGCTGGCCCTATGGGCCATGGGCCGGGCCAGGGCCGGGCCTCAACTTTATGGAAATAACCGGCCTCTGGACGGGCCTGGGCTGAGAATGTTGAAGTAATGCGCGCAAGCTCAGGTCAGAGCTTAACAATATTTTAACCAGCAGTTCACTTCCACAACAACACACTGTTGCGGTGGCTGTGGCTTTTTTGGGGGTTAGCGTAGTTGGTTCATTGTTTCACATTTATAGTATACTAGTAAATATGCTAGGATGACTGCACATTTTGTGAAAATAATCATGTGCTTAATCATAACGGGCCGGACCGGCCTGGGCCTCAATATTATGAATTTGACCGGGCCTGGCCCGAGCCTGGGCTTGGTGTTCATGGGCCCGGTCCGGGCCGGGCTGGGGGTTGGTGGGCCCGTGACGAACACAGGTAGGCTCCTCCCACACCTATACGTTGGCTGGCGGACAGGACCGGTCCAAGCAGGGCGTTGGTCGCACACAGCGTACCCAGAAAACGTATACTGGTATTATATGGTAGGAGAGGAATATGATAGGGTAAGATACTGATAGATATGGATAGGATACGAATATGACAATATTCTCAACCACAGTCAAGTCTGAGAAAATTGAGCCAAGTCGCGCCAGTCTATTTCATTGGTAATCAATTACTATTTTTACAAACTTCAGAGTAATGCGATACAGTTAACCCGGGAGTTACTGGGGTACTTTTCATATCGCGACTTACTGGGGGGGGGGGGGGGGGGGGCTATCTCCTCCCCCATCGGATCTCCGACACTAGTAGACTAATTTGAAAATTCAAACGGCATTCGATAGCCCTGGAAAACTTATCGAGAGAAGCCTAATATTGTTGACCTCGGGGTTACCGATGACGTCGCAGGTCACAGCAGACAAATGTTTGACCGTGTCAAAAGGTCTCGATGGATGAAATTGTCGCTCAAAATTGCGATATTAAACGCATAATCTGTCGATAAATCGGTATGATTCGTGTGTCTGACACTTCCAAGTACCATTCTAAGCTGTGTATGACCTTAGGTCAGGCCAAGGTCATCCAAGGTCACGAGGTCAAACTTCAGATTACGGTCATTAGGCGTTGAAACACATGTTTGTTTGTTTCGTCTAGAACGCAAAAAATGACCTTAGAACATTGTTCCATAGAAATAGAAGTAAAAAGGAAAAACGGAAATACATTTTTTATGCATAGTAATGCTGTGAGGTGGTCGATTTTTTTCTTTGAAAGGTCATAAGTCAGTCATTTTGAAGATATCGACTTAAAATTTGGTACACATATTCAACGAACACGACTCGATCATATATATTCCGGTTTTTGGATAACTTTGATTTTTTTGCGGAAAAAAATGTCAAAACAAAAACAAATGTATTTGGATTTCTCAAAATTTTGAAATTCAATAAAACTCGAATATCTGAGATAGCAGTTTGATAGCCGAGTCTATTATCAGTCATTTGATATATGACAATTGCATTTATCTTAAAAATAGTACTTTTGACAGCATTTTCCGCAAACCCTTATTTTTCAACAAAAAACGCAGAACATGACGTCACTCTGACGTCATTCCCGGTTGACCTATCCAAAGTTTGTGTACGATACAAGTGTTGGTTTAGGAGATATAGCAAAATAACGGGAGGGGGAGGGCAAAAAATAGCTTCCCCCCCTCCCAATAAGTCGCGGGTTAAACGTATTTCAGCCCTAGCCCATTTCATGCTGGGTTGAAATCATCTACCTAGCTGTGCCCCTGCCTCTGGGGAAAGCTGGCTTCTATTCAGCGTTCCCTATGCCCAGCTGCGTATATAGCGCGTGCCTTCACCCCATCCGACTGATAACGCTTACACAGTGCGTCCACCCATCCGACTGATAACGCTTACACAGTGCGTCCACCTCATCAGACTGATAACCGCTTCCACAGTGCGTCTACCCCGTCCGACTGATAACGCTTACACAGTGCGTCCACCCCATCCGACTGATAACGCTTACACAGTGCGTCCACCCCATCAGACTGATAACGCTTACACAGTGCGTCCACCCCATCCGACTGATAACGCTTACACAGTGCGTCCACCCCATCAGACTCTGATAACGCTTACACAGTGCGTCCACCCCATCCGACTGATAACGCTTACACAGTGCGTCCACCGTGACGGCTGTGTCGCGGGTCCGTTCTCTCTCTCTTCTCTCTCTCTGATATCACGAGAGAGCGTGGGGACTGCATTGTGTGCTGTGTCATTGTATATATCCACTTGCCCACTCCCCTCACCCTCCTCTCCTCGACACTACAAACAGCCTCCCCCCCATCTCCTCGACACTACAAACAGCCCCTCCCACCCATCTCCTCGACACTACAAACAGCCTCCCCGATTCTCCTCGACACTACACACAGCCCCCTCCCTCTCCTCGACACTACAAACAGCCCCTCCCCCATCTCATCGACACTACAAACAGTCCTCCCCCCATCTCCTCGACACTACAAACAGCCCCCCCCCCCATCTCCTCCACACTACAAACAGCCCCTCCCCCATCTCCTCGACACTACAAACAGCCCTCCCCCATCTCCTCGACACTACAAACAGCCCCCCCCATCTCCTCCACACTACAAACAGCCCCTCCCCCCATCTCCTCGACACTACAAAACAGCCTCCCGTCCCGCTCGATCCTCGACCACTCACACACAAGCCCCCCTCCCCTCCCTCGACACTACAAACAGCCCCTCCACCCAACTCCTCGACACTACAAACAGTCCCTCCCCATCTCCTCGACACTACAAACAGCCCCTCTCCCCCATCTCCTCGACACTACAAACAGCCACCTCCCACCCCATCTCCTCGACACTACAAACAGTCCCCCCCCCCTCCCTCTCCTCGACACTACAAACACGCCCTCCCCCATCTCCTCCGACACTACAACAGTCCCCTCCCCCATCTCCTCGACACTACAAACAGCCCCTCCCCCCATCTCCTCGACACTACAAACAGCC
>JAXIVJ010013960.1:0-17500 GCA_036785665.1 Chirona hameri | reverse complement strand
TCAGTCTAAATACTACCTGCACTGTCTTGATACTGACGGACAGCCGTTAGCAACGGAACCAGCCAGAGACAAATATGCCCGAGTCGTGATATTAAAAACAACGATAACTGTTCGGAACTTTACGTACAGTTATCTACGCCAAAAACAAATACCAGGAGGACGAAAGAAGTGTAAAAGTTGTACCGCAAAGGCACGCCACCAAACAAAGAGCACGTTATGATACAACCTATGAAATGGAAGATACTGCACCTGTGACAACTTAGCCGTTTAATACAGTAGTAAATGCGTCAATATGTTATTTTTGTGTAAATATGCATCAACATATGATGTATACAGAAAAGACTGTAATGCTTAATTACCATGAATTATCGACATATTTTGGAAGCCTAGACTTCCTAATGTGAAACTAATACCGCGTGTGATTTCGAGTACCGTTATGAACTCCATCGTATCATATTATAGTGGTGATTTCTGTATTACCCCCCATTAGCTGCCCATAACCTACTGCACCGCGGTGTGGAGTGGGTAATGGGTATACAACTCACCACAGCTCACACACGATACAACTCACCACAGCTCACACACGGTACAACTCACCACAGCTCACACACGGTACAACTCACCACAGCTCACACACGGTACAACTCACCACAGCTCACACACGGTACAACTCACCACAGCTCACACACGGTACAACTCACCACAGCTCACACACGGTACAACTCACCACAGCTCACACACGGTACAACTCACCACAGCTCACACACGGTACAACTCACCACAGCTCACACACGGTACAACTCACCACAGCTCACACACGGTACAACTCACCACAGCTCACACACGGTACAACTCACCACAGCTCACACACGGTACAACTCACCACAGCTCACACACGGTACAACTCACCACAGCTCACACACGGTACAACTCACCACAGCTCACACACGGTAGCGGTCACAGTACAGCATCGCTGCTGCCACTGACCCGCGGGTCACAGCTAGGCGGCACCACTGACCCGCGGGGTCACAGCTAGGTGGCAGCACTGACCTGCGGGGTCACAGCTAGGTGGCATCACTGACCCGCGGGTCACAGCTAGGTGGCAGCACTGACCCGCGGGTCACAGCTAGGCGGCAGCACCGAGCCGCGGGGTCACAGCTAGGCGGCAGCACTGACACGCGGGGCCAAATTCGTTCCGTCGTAGTCTAATGAAACCACAAAGATCCGACCAGCTGCCAGTGGCATCTATCTGCCCTCACTTGACCTCACCTGACCTCACCTGACCTCACCTGCTCTCACCTGACCTCACCTGACCTCACCTAACCTCACCTGCCCTCACCTGTTCTCACCTGATCTCACCTGACCTCACCTGACCTCACCTGACCTCACCTGACCTCACCTAACCTCACCTGCCCTCACTTAACCTCACCTAACCTCACCTGACCTCACCTGACCTCACCTGACCTCACCTGACCTCACCTGACCTCACCTGCCCTCACCTGACCTCACCTGACCTCACCTGACCTCACCTGACCTCACCTAACCTCACCTGCCCTCACTTAACCTCACCTGACCTCACCTGACCTCACCTGACCTCACCTGACCTCACCTGCACTCACTTAACATCACCTGACCTCACCTGACCTCACCTGACCTGCCCTCACCTGACCTCACCTGACCTCACCTGCCTCACCTGACCTCACCTGACCTCACCTGACCTCACCTGACCTCACCTGACCTCACCTGACCTCACCTGACCTCACCTGACCTCACCTACCGTGACCCCGGGGTCACAGTCCAGCGGCCACCGCCTCTCCATGGGGAGATAACCGCTGTGGCCTGGCGATGACCGCCTCCACTACACCACAATAGCCCCGCGGCCAAGCCGTTCTCACCGTGTAGCCGTTCTCACAGTGTAGCCCTGGGCCAGCATTGACGTAGTGCGAGGGTGGGCTCGGGCTCCCATGGTGTGCACACGCTGCTGGGGTGTTCCCTCACGAGTAATGAAGACTAAGTTAGCAGGGTTGTGAGGAGCAAGAGAAACCAGCGGAAGACGAGTGTCAAATGACCAGTGAGCCACCATGGACACGAGACTGACACGTGTGACACGGGACTGACACGTATGTGACACGAGACTGATAAGTGTGTGACACGAGACTGACACGTGTGTGCCACGAGACTGACAAGTGTGTGACACGAGACTGACAAGTGTGTGACACGGGACTGACAAGTGTGTGACACGAGACTGACAAGTGTGTGACACGAGACTGACAAGTGTGTGACACGGGACTGACAAGTGTGTGATACGAGACTGACAAGTGTGTGACACGAGACTGACAAGTGTGTGACACGGGACTGACAAGTGTGTGACACGGGACTGACAAGTGTGTGACACGAGACTGACAAGTGTGTGACACGGGACTGACACACGGGACACGAGACTGACAAGTGTGTGACACGAGACTGACAAGTGTGTGACACGGGACTGACAAGTGTGTGACACGAGACTGACAAGTGTGTGACACGAGACTGACACGTGACTGACAAGTGTGTGACACGAGCTGACAAGTGTGTGACACGAGACTGACAAGTGTGTGACACGGGATTGACACACGGGACACGAGACTGACAAGTGTGTGACACGAGACTGACAAGTGTGTGACACGGGACTGACAAGTGTGTGACACGAGACTGACAAGTGTGTGACACGAGACTGACACGTGTGACACGAGACTGACAAGTGTGTGACACGAGACTGACAAGTGTGTGACACGGGACTGACAAGTGTGTGACACGAGACTGACACGTGTGACACGAGACTGACACGTGTGACACGAGACTGACACGTGTGACACGAGACTGACACGTGTGACACGAGACTGACACGTGTGACACGAGACTGACACATGTGATACGGGACTGACACGTGTGACACGAGACTGACACGTGTGACACGAGACTGACACGTGTGACACGGGACTGACACGTGTGACACGAGACTGACACGTGCGACACGGGAATGACACGTGTGACACGAGACTGACACGTGCGACACGGGAATGACACGTGTGACACGGGACTGACACGTGCGACACGGGAATGACACGTGTGACACGAGACTGACACACGTGTGACACGAGACTGACATGCGACACGGGACTGACACGTGTGACACGAGACTGACACACGTGTGACACGATACTGACATGTGACACGATACTGGCACGTGTGACACGGGACTGACACGTGTGACACGAGACTGACATGTGATACGAGACTGGCACGTGTGACACGGGACTGACATGTGATACGGGACAGGCACGTGTGACACGGGACTGACACGTGTGACACGGGACTGACACACGTGTGTGTCTCACTTCTTAGTCGCCCCTTTTAACCAGCTAGAGACGCATGATAAACAAGAACAGCAAGGACAAATGTTAGAAAAGGAAAACTGAGGGACAATGTTCGACGAGTGACAACAGATGGTAACGAATACGGAGTAAAAGTGACGCGATAATATTAACAAGAAAATACAGAAACACTGGACAGTATGAGCAGACAAAATAGACGACCGACTGAACAAGACGAATAACGAACAACCGAAAACAAATAGCGAAAACCGGAAACCGATCAGCGAGAAGCTCATCCCGAATGCAGAGCAGCCAGCAACGAATGGTGCAAAACGAGACTAAACCACTGAGACCAGAGACTTCTTCGAGATCTGACCATCTGAGCCAGCTAACCAGATTGGAGGGTGCGGTGGTGAAGGTGAAGGTGATGGTTTCGGATTTAACGACCACTTGACTGTTGAACCATGTCGGTAAGGTTGGAGCACTGCCAGATGCCAGAATCGAACCGCCGCCCACGGATTCCGGGTCAATCGGTCGACAAACTAAGCTATTCGCGACCCCGAGGGAGGTTTCAGGTGGTGCTGATGTGCCCAGCCACCGCAATAGTGGCACCATAGCCGGGACGCTACTCATGTGACACGTGCTGTGTGAGGCTGGCATGGTGGCAATAGTGGCACCATAGCCGGGACGCTACTCATGTGACACGTGCTGTGTGAGGCTGGCATGGTGGCAATAGTGGCACCATAGCCGGGACGCTACTCATGTGACACGTGCTGTGTGAGGCTGACATGGTGGCAATAGTGACACCATAGCCGGGACGCTACTCATGTGACACGTGCTGTGTGAGGCTGGCATGGTGGCAATAGTGGCACCATAGACGGGACGCTACTCATATGACACGTGCTGTGTGAGGCTGGCATGGTGGCAATAGTGGCACCATAGACGGGACGCTACTCATATGACACGTGCTGTGTGAGGCTGGCATGGTGGCAATAGTGGCACCATAGCCGGGACGCTACTCATGTGACACGTGCTGTGTGAGGCTGGCATGGTGCCATTACATCCCGTCAGTCAGCACAGGGCCAACATGGTGCCGGTGCATCCTCACCACCACCCTGAGCCGGCGGGGTGGGGACAGGGGACACATGGGTACGCAATGTATCACAAAGGTGTCGGCCAGGTAACTGTATGGAAACTACATCAGTACCAATGTTACCAAGCAGTATTACAGTATCAGAGCTGATCTCTCAAGACCCGGCAACATCAACGATAGTTCCTCGTTTCTAAGCGGTGTTGTGACCACTGATCTCTCAAGACCCGGCAACATCAACGATAGTTCCTCGTTTCTAAGCGGTGTTGTGACCACTGATCTCTCAAGACCCGGCAACATCAACGATAGTTCCTCGTTTCTAAGCGGTGTTGTGACCACTGATCTCTCAAGACCCGGCAACATCAACGATAGTTCCTCGTTTCTAAGCGGTGTTGTGACCACTGATCTCTCAAGACCCGGCAACATCAACGATAGTTCCTCGTTTCTAAGCGGTATTGTGACCACTGATCTCTCAAGACCCGGCAACATCAACGATAGTTCCTCGTTTCTAAGCGGTGTTGTGACCACTGAGCTCTCAAGACCCGGCAACATCAACGTTAGTTCCTCGTTTCTAAGCGGTATTGTGACCACTGATCTCTCAAGACCCGGCAACATCAACGATAGTTCCTCGTTTCTAAGCGGTGTTGTGACCACTGATCTCTCAAGACCCGGCAACATTAACGATAGTTCCTCGTTTCTAAGCGGTATTGTGACCACTGATCTCTCAAGACCCGGCAACATCAACGATAGTTCCTCGTTTCTAAGCGGTATTGTGACCACTGATCTCTCAAGACCCGGCAACATCAACGATAGTTCCTCGTTTCTAAGCGGTGTTGTGACCACTGATCTCTCAAGACCCGGCAACATCAACGATAGTTCCTCGTTTCTAAGCGGTGTTGTGACCACTGATCTCTCAAGACCCGGCAACATCAACGATAGTTCCTCGTTTCTAAGCGGTGTTGTGACCACTGATCTCTCAAGACCCGGCAACATCAACGATAGTTCCTCGTTTCTAAGCGGTGTTGTGACCACTGATCTCTCAAGACCCGGCAACATCAACGATAGTTCCTCGTTTCTAAGCGGTGTTGTGACCACTGATCTCTCAAGACCCGACAACATCAACGATAGTTCCTCGTTTCTAAGCGGTGTTGTGACCACTGATCTCTCAAGACCCGGCAACATCAACGATAGTTCCTCGTTTCTAAGCGGTGTTGTGACCACTGATCTCTCAAGACCCGGCAACATCAACGATAGTTCCTCGTTTCTAAGCGGTGTTGTGACCACTGATCTCTCAAGACCCGGCAACATCAACGATAGTTCCTCGTTTCTAAGCGGTGTTGTGACCACTGATCTCTCAAGACCCGGCAACATCAACGATAGTTCCTCGTTTCTAAGCGGTGTTGTGACCACTGATCTCTCAAGACCCGGCAACATCAACGATAGTTCCTCGTTTCTAAGCGGTGTTGTGACCACTGATCTCTCAAGACCCGGCAACATTAACGATAGTTCCTCGTTTATAAGCGGTGTTGTGACCACTGATCTCTCAAGACCCGGCAACATCAACGATAGTTCCTCGTTTCTAAGCGGTGTTGTGACCACTGATCTCTCAAGACCCGGCAACATCAACGATAGTTCCTCGTTTCTAAGCGGTGTTGTGACCACTGATCTCTCAAGACCCGGCAACATCAACGATAGTTCCTCGTTTCTAAGCGGTGTTGTGACCACTGATCTCTCAAGACCCGGCAACATCAACGATAGTTCCTCGTTTCTAAGCGGTGTTGTGACCACTGATCTCTCAAGACCCGGCAACATCAACGATAGTTCCTCGTTTCTAAGCGGTGTTGTGACCACTGATCTCTCAAGACCCGGCAACATCAACGATAGTTCCTCGTTTCTAAGCGGTGTTGTGACCACTGATCTCTCAAGACCCGGCAACATCAACGATAGATCCTCGTTTCTAAGCGGTGTTGTGACCACTGATCTCTCAAGACCCGGCAACATCAACGATAGTTCCTCGTTTCTAAGCGGTGTTGTGACCACTGATCTCTCAAGACCCGGCAACATCAACGATAGTTCCTCGTTTCTAAGCGGTGTTGTGACCACTGATCTCTCAAGACCCGGCAACATCAACGATAGTTCCTCGTTTCTAAGCGGTGTTGTGACCACTGATCTCTCAAGACCCGGCAACATCAACGATAGTTCCTCGTTTCTAAGCGGTATTGTGACCACTGATCTCTCAAGACCCGGCAACATCAACGATAGTTCCTCGTTTCTAAGCGGTGTTGTGACCACTGATCTCTCAAGACCCGGCAACATCAACGATAGTTCCTCGTTTCTAAGCGGTATTGTGACCACTGATCTCTCAAGACCCGGCAACATCAACGATAGTTCATCGTTTCTAAGCGGTGTTGTGACCACTGATCTCTCAAGACCCGGCAACATCAACGATAGTTCCTCGTTTCTAAGCGGTATTGTGACCACTGATCTCTCAAGACCCGGCAACATCAACGATAGTTCCTTGTTTCTAAGCGGTGTTGTGACCACTGATCTCTCAAGACCCGGCAACATCAACGATAGTTCCTCGTTTCTAAGCGGTATTGTGACCACTGATCTCTCAAGACCCGGCAACATCAACGAAAGTTCCTCGTTTCTAAGCGGTGTTGTGACCACTGATCTCTCAAGACCCGGCAACATCAACGAAAGTTCCTCGTTTCTAAGCGGTGTTGTGACCGCTGATCTCTCAAGACCCGGCAACATCAACGATAGTTCCTCGTTTCTAAGCGGTGTTGTGACCACTAATCTCTCAAGACCCGGCAACATCAACGATAGTTCCTCGTTTCTAAGCGATGTTGTGACCACTGATCTCTCAAGAACCGGCAACATCAACGATAGTTCCTCGTTTCTAAGCGGTGTTGTGACCACTGATCTCTCAAGACCCGGCAACATCAACGATAGTTCCTCGTTTCTAAGCGGTGTTGTGACCACTGATCTCTCAAGACCCGGCAACATCAACGATAGTTCCTCGTTTCTAAGCGGTGTTGTGACCTTGTATTGCAGTCAACGCTTTCAAGCCGCAGAGGGACACAGGCCCATTACATCCTCCAGTGTCAAACTTGGACGAAAGAGTCGCGCCTCTTTCCAAGTATGATGATGGATGAGATGATCAGGGCTTCAAGACGCTACCGCTCAGGGGCACAGTCAGAGGGGGACCCCCCCCCCCTTACGGGTCACAGGGGGCCCATCGAGATTGGCCCAGATACAATTGCATTAGGCATTAGCTAAATGGGTTTCAAAAAGCCAGAGGAGCCCTCAAACCAGGCGAGGGGTCTCTCTGGTGCATGGCAAGGGCCTTCAGAGACACTGAAGGGCTTTCGAAGCCAACCCAGGGGGCCCTTGGGCATGTCCTGGTCCAATCCAGCTCATCAAAGATTAAAGAAAACGATAAAAAGGGGGCCTCCCAAAATAAAGCGCCCAAATCCGTAGTTTTTCATATCCATGGGTATGTTTTATGGGGAGAGGGGCCTCTTTCCCAGGGACCCACCATGACTGGCTTGCCCCCCCCCCCCTTCTGAAGGTCTGGCTGCGCCCTGCCACCGCTTCGGCAGGTAGATCGTTCGCAGTCGCCTGCGATATTGGGCGATAGCATGAAAGAAGAACACTGGCAGACCCCATAAACACGCCAACTCAGAAAAGTTAGGATCCAAATACGGGTGTCGTGGCGAAATGAGCATACACAGTTTCAAACAATATCGCACTATTGCATCTCGGCAGAAACAGAGACGGTAAGTTTACTGCTGGCTTGTCTCCCGCCAAAGGGGCAAAGGCCAGAGACGGTAAGTTTACTGCTGGCTTGCCTCCCGCCAAAGGGGCAAAGGCCAGAGGCGGTAAGTTTACTGCTGGCTTGCCTGCCGCCAAAGGGGCAAAGGCCAGAGACGGTAAGTTTACTGCTGGCTTGTCTCCCGCCAAAGGGGCAAAGGCCAGAGACGGTAAGTTTACTGCTGGCTTGTCTCCCGCCAAAGGGGCAAAGGCCAGAGACGGTAAGTTTACTGCTGGCTTGCCTGCCGCCAAAGGGGCAAAGGCCAGAGACGGTAAGTTTACTGCTGGCTTGCCTCCCGCCAAAGGGGCAAAGGCCAGAGACGGTAAGTTTACTGCTGGTTTGGCTCCCGCCAAACGGGCAAAGACCAGATAGAAGTAAACTTCTATTGATCCTTTATTAATACGCGCAGTGGATATGGGTATGCCACTAACATGCAGTGGAGAGGATCCAAGATCTCCGAAAGTGTGAGAGCTAGAACGATAAACTTACAGGGTAGGTAGGTGCTATGATGATCTACATTTTCTGAAATTTGCGTGATCTTAGGTCAATATCGTCAAGGTCAAACGAGGGCACGAAGGTCAAATCTGGTAAAATGTCACAATTTTGGGAATTTAACCTCTGACGTCACAGGTCACCAGAAATGTGTCCAACGTTGTTTCCGGGGATGAACATTTACATTGGCTACCGAATGGCGTTTTAATCATCCCGATCCGACTGTTGGTTCAGAAGACATCTCTTCGCCGACCTCGATTCTGGCCGCCATCTTGGATGTGAAATCCATAAACTCAAAAATGTACCGACCGATTTTTTTTTTGTGTGAAACGATCAGCTATTGAGTTGGCTTTAATGTCGCGCAAAAAAACGCCCTGCTCCGCTTCGTTTTCGAGCTATTCACGAAAAACATGGGGGGCACAAAAGTGCCCCCCCCCCCCCCGTCCACTGCGCGTGTTAAATGGAAACAAACCAAAGAACGCCGGCAGAAAATTCTTCCGCCGAGGAAATATCAGAGAACGAGATAATTGCAGTAATTGCAGGACAGAGAATAGATAACTGTCGGTCATAACGCAGAAACTTCTGGCGATAGTTGATAGGATTGGCTAGGATAAGATTGCATATATGGTATGAGATAACCAGGGATTGGGATGGACAACAATATAAATAACAATAACAATAAAATAATTCAGCAAAGAATGACCAAACACTGGGGACCACTGTCTGTCTCTGAGTGCGTCGTCTGCTATCAACGCCCTGAGAGACAAGATGGCGACTGGGAGGATTTTCGAGATGGGTTTTACCCCGCCGGCCACCCCGCCGACCACGGCCGGCGCCTGGTGAAAAGGCAGCGCGGTGTCACCAAACCCGCCAACCATCCAACCCTGCGACCGACACCCAGCCGACCGGCGCGTGATGCGTGACGCCTGCACGAGCGTGACGCGAAATGAGGGGCGACGTGACGTGGTGACACGCCCGCCGCAGCATGTCACGTTACGCCATGCCGCGTTACGTTACGGCGGCACGGTGTTACGTTACGGCAGCACAGCAGAGGCGGTGCGCCAGGGTTCACGACGCCTAAAACGGGCGGGAAAAGAGGGCGGCCCAATGAGCTGAAGGAAAAGGTGACTGGACGGAGTGAAGAAGTACCCATTCTGCTGGTAAACGAATAGCGGCATGAACCACAACGCTAATTCACCTACTGCTGCTGGCACGATTGGCACATATACAACCTCAGTGTATCCCAAGGGCTCCGGACTTCTACAATAAAGTCCACATTAACTCTTCGCTCGAACACGGCTCAGAACCGTCCATCGTGAGAGGAAATCACCCAGGTGACAATTCTGCGATAACGAGCGAGAGGACACCACCCAGGTGACAATTATGCGATAACGAGCGACTACACAGGGCGTGACCCTGTGGTGGTCTCCTGGCGATCCTGCAGCAGGAACAGGACAACGACAATTCCGTGATATTTCCGTGACAATTTCGTGACATATCGTCACTAGTCTACGCCACCCCGTGACGCATCCGTGACTGTCGCACCGGACGGCTCAGTGACGTGACGGCTCAGTGACATATCCGTGACGGTTCGTGGCAGCTTCGTGGCAACTCCATGACGGTTCGTGACAGCTTTGTGACAACTCCATGAAGGTTCGTGACGGCTCCGATGACGATCCTTGAAGCTTCGTGACAGCTTCGTGACATATTTGTGACGGCTCATTGACAGCTCAGTGACGACTTTTGTGACGGCTTCGTGACAGACCCGTAACACCAACACACTCATGTGTTGGTTTACTGACCAGCAGCGCCAACGAACCGCCGTATCCGCACTAACCTCACCAACAAACACCACTGCACCACACCCCGTCACCACACACAGCGCCTGCACCACACAGCGCTGCACCACACAGCCCAGCACGGCACAACACGGCGTGGCCGGCCGGGGCCAACTGTGGGTCGTGCTTTCGCCTCCAACAGCTGTCTGCCAAAAGTATCGATTCAACATAGCGGCGGTGGGCGGCGGGCGGCGGGCGGCGGGCGGCGGGCGGCGGGCGGCGGGCGGCGGGCGGCGGGCGGCGGGCGGCGTAGAGAGGCAGGAGGCAGACAGTGCGGGTGGTGGAGCGGAGACAGAACGGATGCAGTACAGGAAACGCAGTGCAGTGAAGCATAGTGGGACGCAAGGCCGCTCTCGCAAGGAGAGAGGGGCGGGGATAGAGAGAGAGAGAGAGAGAGAGAGAGAGAGAGAGAGAGAGAGAGAAGCAGAGGAGAGAGGGTGGGAAGGGTGGCAGAAGAAATGGATGGCAGAAAGAGCGGGGAGAAAAACTTTTAGCTGGTGTCAAAAACTCGGAAACGAAACGTGTTGCGTGAAAGACAAAGCAATAGAGCACACAAGGCAAGGCGTTTACAACTTCGAAGTAGATAATCGCTCTTATTATACATGTGCAATGCAAATAGGTATGGTGGTGAGGGCTAAGAATCGGAAGCATATAAATCGGACCCCATCGGACATCTGCGGCGCGGTGTTTGAATTGTTATCCGCAGACAGATGAGGGTGTTATCATTTTAAATATAAATGTTAACCCAATTATGCTCAAATTTCACCGGAATACCTGAGTTTTTGATCATGTTTGTGGCCACTCACGCCGACCGGGCGCACACTGAAATCCTAGAGCTGCAAAGGCTCTCCAATTGGAATGATAAAACAACACAAAACTATATGATTTGTATACATGTTTTTAAGTATGGACCACCAATTACAGCTACTGCTGACCGTCAATCAATCCAGTCAATTAGTCAATCAGTCCCGATCAGTAAGTGGGTTCCAATCATTCATTCATTCAGTCATTCCGTCATTCAGTGAGCCACTCAGTCATTCATTCATTCAGTCAATCAGTCCCAGTTAATCAGTCATTCATTCAGCCAATCAGTCCGAATCAGTCAGTCATTCACTCAGTCATTCACTCAGTCATTCACTCGGTCATTCACTCAGCCAGTCAGCCATCTGGAGCCCAGTTCAGCGGTGCAGGAAACCCGCTGCAGCCCGAACAGGTGACCTCGGCAGGAGCGGAGTTACCCGCGCCTACTTCTACCGTGCGTCAGACCGGAAAAACAGCCCCTCTCTCTTCTCTCTCTCTCTCTCTCTCTCTCTCTCTCTCTCTCTCTCTCCTCTCTCTCTCTCTCCTCTCTCTCTCTCACTCTCACTCTCACTCTCACTCTCTCGCTCTCTCGCTCTCTCGCTCTCTCGCTCTCTCGCTCTCCCGCTCTCTCGCTCTCTCCTCTCTCTCTCTCGCTCTCTCGCTCTCTCGCTCTCTCGCTCTCTCGCTCTCTCGCTCTCTCGCTCTCTCGCTCTCTCGCTCTCTCGCTCTCTCGCTCTCTCGCTCTCTCGCTCTCTCGCTTCTCTCGCTCTCTCGCTCTCTCGCTCTCTCGCTCTCTCGCTACTCTCGCTCTCTGCTCTCTCGCTCTCTCGCTCTCGCTCTCTCGCTCTCTCGCTCTCTCGCTCTCTCGCTCTCTCGCTCTCTCGCTCTCTCGCTCTCTTCGCTCTCCTCGCTCTCTCGCTCTCTCGCTCTCTCGCTCTCTCGCTCTCTCGCTCTCTCGCTCTCCTCGCTCTCTCGCTCTCTCGCTTCTCTCGCTCTCTCGCTCTCTCGCTCTCTCGACTCTCGCTCTCTCGCTCTCTCGCTCTCT
Source organism: Chirona hameri (assembly GCA_036785665.1). Lineage (NCBI taxonomy): Eukaryota > Metazoa > Arthropoda > Thecostraca > Balanomorpha > Balanidae > Chirona > Chirona hameri. The sequence continues at coordinate 5,064 of JAXIVJ010013960.1, read as the reverse complement.
CGCTCTCTCGCTCTCTCGCTCTCTCGCTCTCTCGCTCTCTCGCTCTCTCGCTCTCTCGCTCTCTCGCTCTCTCGCTCTCTCGCTCTCTCGCTCTCTCGCTCTCTCGCTCTCTCGCTCTCTCGCTCTCTCGCTCTCTCGCTCTCTCGCTCCTCTCGCTCTCTCGCTCTCTCGCTCTCTCGCTCTCTCGCTCTCTCGCTCTCTCGCTCTCTCGCTCCTCTCGCTCTCTCGCTCTCTCGCTCTCTCGCTCTCTCACGCTCTCCTCGCTCTCGTCGCTCTCTCGCTCTCTCGCCTCGTCTCGCTCTCTCGCTCTCTTCGCTCTCTCGCTCTCTCGCTCTCTCGCTCTCTCGCTCTCTCGCTCTCTCGCTCTCTCGCTCTCTCGCTCTCTCGCTCTCCTCGACTCTCTCGCTCTCGCTCTCGCTCTCGCTCTCGTCTCTCCTCGTCTCTCTCTCTCTCTCTGTCTCTGTCTCTGTCTCTGCTCTGTCTCTGTCTCTGTCTCTGTCTCTGTCTCTGTCTCTGTCTCTGCTCTACTCTCTCTCTCTCTCTCTCTCTCTCTCTCTCTCTCATCTCTCTCTCTCTCTCTCTCCTCTCTCTCTCTCTCCCGCGCTGAGTTGGTCCCGTTCACCACACCCCACTGCACAGCGGCCGGCTGGAATGCACTCAAATACACGCCCAGCAACCAACGGGGCGCCGCAGTGTACAGTATATGCATACATTGTATACCGTGTACCGTATACAAAGCGTAGTGGATCATACATTGTATACCGTGTACCGTATACAAAGCGTAATGGATCATACTTTGTATACCGTGTACCGCATACAAAGCGTAGTGGATCATACATTGTATACCGTGTACCGTATACAAAGCGCATAGTGGATCATACATTGTATACCGTGTACCGTATACAAAGCGTAGTGGATGCATACATTGTATACCGTGTACCGTATACAAAGCGTAGTGGATCATACATTGTATACCGTGTACCGTATACAAAGCGTAATGGATCATACATTGTATACCGTGTACCGTATACAAAGCGTAGTGGATCATACATTGTATACCGTGTACCGTATACAAAGCGTAGTGGATCATACATTGTATACCGTGTACCGTATACAAAGCGTAATGGATCATACATTGTATACCGTGTACCGTATACAAAGCGTAGTGGATCATACATTGTATACGTGTACCGTATACAAAGCGTAGTGGATTATACATTGTATACCATGTACCGTATACAAAGCGTAGTGGATCATACATTGTATACCGTGTACCGTATACAAAGCGTAGTGGATCATACATTGTGTACCGTGTACCGTATACAAAGCGTAGTGGATTACGAAGTGTGGTGGTGCACCCAGAATGACGAAACTGGGAAGCAAAACACGCAAGTTGCTACACGGTCATCAATTCGCTCAGGGTCCTAGGGTTGTTTTGATGCCCAGGGTGGGGAGTGGAAAATTCAGCCTAAAAATAAGCATTAAGAGTGGAAAATTCAGCATAAAGAAGACCGTATGATGTACTCGGCTTTGACACAAAACTCACCCATCATAAATGGCTGTAACAAATGACCATACTTTGCCAACCTGTCACTTTCTACAACACTTTCTAACCTGCTAATCCTAGCAGGTTAGTAACATCAGCGTTAGGTTTGTAGTTATCAAATACATCTTACTTTAGGGAGTGGAAATTTCACAGTAAAAACTGGGGAAAAAGAGTGGAAAAATATTATCCATACAGTATTGTTTTCCACCCAAAATGTGCAATCATAGGACACTGAATTCGCTTCTGATAGTTGATTAACCGCTGATAAAATTAAAATGCAGCTTCGGTGTTTAAGTTCTTTACATCGCCTAACAATTCCAAATGAGCGTAATTTGATGATTTTTTCTTTCTTTCTGGGAAAAAAACCCGGCAATCTTGAGGGATTTTAGATATTCTCCCTGGATCGGCCCCTGAACAAAGTCGGCAGCTGCGAGACAGCAGAACGCCGAGTGGACAACGGTCCACCAACAAACACAATGCTCTGAAACAGAGCCAACATGTCCACTGGACCCCGTGTTACGGAATTCGGTGGACAGCTGGGTCGAGGCTGCCCACGAGATGGAGGCAACACTGCGTCTGTCTGCCGCGGCACTGTGCTGTATGTGCGGTCCTAGATGCGTACGTGCATAACTGCGTGTGCGCGTCTGTGTGTGTATATCAGTGGAACCACACTGGCATACCTGTGGAACCACGATGTCACATCAGCCAAGCTCCCCCCCCCCCCCCCACACACACATGCATATGTTTACTGCCTAGGGATCGCCGACAGCTTCATCAACATTTAATTTGACCGTCTAACAGGCCCAGAGTCCTAACCAATGTGTATTACTCCGTACAGCCTGCGGCACTGCACTACTCCGCGTACCTACTGCTCACGTTCTGCTGTTTTACCTGCTGTACTGCTCACGTTCTGCTGCTTTACTGCTGTACTGCTCGCGTACTGCTGTTTTACTACTGTATTGCTCACGTTCTGCTGCTTTACTGCTGTAATTCTCACGTACTACTCTCGACCTCAAGTGACCAGTCAGAGTGGACTGACGTCCGCGGAAGTGTGCGAGGAACGGCCAAGAGACGGCGTGTCGCGTGGGGGTGGCAGACGGGAGATATGAAGGAGAGGGAGGGAGGGGGAGGGGGAGGGGGGAGGGGAGGGGAGGGGAGGGGAGGGGGAGGGGAGGGGGAGGGGGAGGGGGAGGGGGGGGAGGGGGAGGGGAGAGAGAGAGAGAGAGAGAGAGAGAGAGGAGAAGAGAGAGAGAGAGAGAGAGAGAGGAGAGAGAGATGAGAGAGAGAGAGAGAGAGAGAGAGAGAGAGAGAGAGAGAGAGAAGAGAGAGAGAGAGAGAGAGAGAGAGAGAAGATGAGAGAGAAGAGAGAGAAGAGAGAGGAGAGAGAGACGAGAGGAGAGGAGAGAGAGAGAGGAGAGAGAGAGAGAGAGAGAGAGAGAGACGAGAGGAGAGACGAGAGAGGAGAGAGAGAGAGGAGAGAGAGAGAGAGAGAGAGAGAGAGAAGAGAGAGAGAGAGAGAGAGAGAGAGAGGAGAGAGAGAGAGAGACGAGATGAGAGAAGGAGAGAGAGAGAGAGGAGAGCAAAAAAACTACGTAGCTGGTTACTATTTGGTTCCAAAATAAGCGTCCCGCTGAGTTGGCCGGTACAGCAGTTAATTTGTAGTGAATACCGGCCGTTTTGAACCACCTGAAAGGTTAGGCTTGTACGGTGCACAACAATGCTGCGCGGAACAGCCTATACAGGCAGAATGTAGCGTCTGTGTAGCCAAGCTGTATAGGCTGTCCCGCCGAGCACTAGAATGTGTCGGACAGCCTACCTCCCAGACCGACCGGGAATGGCGAGAATGCAGGTATTCACTACAGGACTGTCGTCTAACCCAGCGGGACGCTTATTTTGGAACCAATAGTACACCTGTCGGCCTGGAAACCATCTGAGATGGGGGGACACGGCCACAGTACACAGAGAACGGAAGGTTCAGGAGGAGGTGGGGGGGGGGGGGCACTCGCGACCATTTGCGGATACATCACAGTCAGTCAATGAGTTGGTTTGATGAGGACGGGTCCAGCCCCCAAAAAATCTAGCATCATTCGAAAACTCATCAGGAGTCGCTTCCTGAAGGATTAATTATTTTATTTTGTTAAATCTTTATTAGATCTATATTTGCTATCGTTTTGTCATTTTACTCCCTCGTTGGTTATCTATTTACATTTGTTTGTTTTATCTTTGTTAAAGGAAAAGTTGCCTAAGGGGAATGTTTCACCTTTGTATTGGTTTTTATACTAAGATAGCCATTATATTTGACCGTTATTGAAATGTCGAAAATACATAAGGTCATTTTGCCAAAAACTTCGCGGTTTTAAGCAATTTAATGTATAGTTTGCAAAATGTGGGGTCTCGGCTAGTGCCGGCCGCTGATTGGCTTGACAGACGACTGTTTCAGCCAATCCCACTTGTCAGCCAATCAGCAGCGGTCTATAGCTCAACAATGAAGTCTTCATCAAAAATCTAAAAACGTAATTTTGGTATTAAAGTTGTTGTATAAAGTGACTTTTCGAGAGAAAAAATATCACCATCGTGTTCAAGCAGCACTTGCGGGATATATTGACGACTACATCCCAGGAAAATATTATTTGACAACTTCAGAAAGGTGCAAACCATCCCTTTCAATCCAGACATTGTCAATTTTCGTCCGAAATCACCCTCCGATGGGCCATGCCCCCAGTCTCCCCGCTCCTGGCTTATGAGTATGACACCGTACCCCCCCTCCCCCCTACGAAACGCTCTGCTCCTCCCAATCTCCTACGTACCGTCGCGGAGAGGGCAGCGCAGATTCCTGACTGCCCCATGGTCGCCACTCCAACGAGTGTTTGCCCGATGAATGACGATGTCGATGATGCTAATGATGATGATGAAAGATGAAGATGAAGATGAAGATGAAGATGAAGATTGAGAATGAAGATGAAGACGAAGATGAAGATGATGAAGATGTAGATGATGACGACGACGAAGACGAAGACGAAGACGAAGACGAAGACGAAAGACGAAGACGAAGGACATATGAGATGCAGATGAAGATGAAGATGATGATGAAGATATGAAGATGAAGATGAAGATGAAGATGATGATGATTAGAGCTTCAGGGCACCGCACCTGCCAGATTATATGACGCCCATGCTGCCGCCCGGCCTAGTCCGGATGGAGGGGCTGAACTCTCAGGAGGTAACACAGACCAAAGAATTCCGACGTCCGCAGGCAGACTTCCTGAGCTTGGTCGCCGTCTCCGGGGTGGAGGGGTCTGAACTCTCAGAGTAACACAGAATGTCCGACGTCCGCAGCAGACTTCCTGAGCTGTCACTAGGGTCCTCAGCTGAGGGTCCTCTTCCCTGAGGAGTCCTCAGCTGTGTTGCATTATTCCAGCGCCCTCAACCGGATTAGGTTGTGGCTTTCATTTTCTCCACCGCCGTTCCTGCGCCTCAACTAATATCGGTTGAGCCTCTACCCAACCCCCCCCTCAACCG
>JAXIVJ010013959.1:0-35789 GCA_036785665.1 Chirona hameri | reverse complement strand
TGCGACACGCATCATTTCCCAACCGCCTGACCTTGCTGTCAGCCGGCCCAGAGCATCACACGGCGATCCGTCAATTAGGAAAGGCCCTGATCACATAGCTGCCACGCCATTTCATCACCACAAACCGGCCCAGAAATTCCTCCAGAGCTCTCCGCTCACCACTTATGTGCGATAGCTATTATTGTTTTCAGTTCCAAACACAGCAATTTGTTGGCAATGGTTATCAGGTTCGGTCGCTATTGAACGTCTTTAATGCTGCATATTTCATGTTGAACTTGATGGTGTTCAAAATGTAAGACTTGAACTGTGTGGCTTCCGACAAACTCAGTCACATCTCACTTCTGTAATATGTTTCTTCGTCAGTTACCTGCAATTCCGCGTCCTTGCCATGTGTTATATATATATATATATATATATATATATATATATATATATATATATATATATATATATATATATATATATATACATATTGTTCCAGGGGCCCGAAGCCTTCTTCTTGCTATATACAGTTCATTAAACATTACCATGGGCTCCACTTCAAACGGTCACGGATTTACATTTCAAATGCATTTTCACGCATCATTGATGATTTATTATACCTTTTGATGATTGGGCATTTAATAACCATTGCGTATTTTTATTTTTTTATTCAATTGCGCAAAAGCATTTTGTGCTTACCACAAATAAAAACTCGTTTTCCCCAGCGTCGTTCTGGCTGGTGACTGGTGAGCAATGATCGGACAATATTCTGGGCGATGTCACGCTCGGGTCAGAGGTGTCAGGGTCTCCAGGGACGGCCACTGGTCACGGCCGTGGAGCGGGGCTCCGTGGCGGTGTGATTTCACGGCCCTGCGTCCCTCTCGCCCAGTCTTCTCTCTCTCTCTCTCTCCTCTACCGGTGATGGATCAGTTCAGAGTGAGGCGCCGTCCCGCCGACTGAAAGTAAAACTGGCCGGAATTAGACACGCTATCGGCCGATTATCACACCTCCGACACGGGTCTGATGGTTATCACACCTCCGACACGGGTCTGACGATTATCACACCTCCGACACGGACCTGACGAGTATTACACCTCCGACACGGACCTGACGATTATCACACCTCCGGCACGGACCTGACGATTATCACACCTCCGACACAGGAATGACGATTATCACACCTCCGACACAGGAATGACGATTATCACACCTCCGACACGGGTCTGACGATTATCACACCCCCGACACGGGTCTGACGATTATCACACCTCCGACACGGACCTGACGAGTATTACACCTCCGACACGGGTCTGATGATTATCACACCACCGACACGGACCTGACGATTATCATACCTCCGACACGGGTATGATGATTATCACACCTCCGACACGGGAATGACGATTATCACACCCCCGACACGGGTCTGATGATTATCACACCTCCGACACGGACCTGACGATTATCACACCTCCGACACAGGAATGACGATTATCACACCTCCGACACGGACCTGACGATTATCATACCTCCGACACGGGTATGATGATTATCACACCTCCGACACGGGAATGACGATTATCCCACCTCCGACACGGACCTGATGATTATCACACCTCCGACACGGGTCTGATGATTATCACACCTCCAACACGGGTCTGATGATTATCACACCTTCGACACGGGTATGATGATTATCACACCTCCGACACGGGTATGACGATTAGCACACCTCCGACACGGGTCTGATGATTATCACACCTACGACACGGGTCTGATGATTATCACACCTCCGACACGGGAGTGAGGCTCAGAATATCACTCCTCCGAAACCCTGGACAGACCACGAGAACCCTTTGGAACGCCAGGCAGGCGGAGAGAGGGAGATGAAGAAGACAAAGTAGCGAAACTTTTCGGAGAGGAGGCGAGATGCGGCGAAACGGCCCGGCGACGCAGGACACAAACGAGCCGGAAACGCTGTTTTTAGAACCGAATGTGAATATATGTCGCAAGAGATGGCGAAATGGCGACGCATCTGTGAGAAAATCAAACCATTCTGATTCAAGAGGGGGAGCCTGACAAGGTGCGGCTCTGAGGGTTGTCTTGGCGCCATCAAACATAAATGGCCCACAGAGATTTGCGTTAAACCGCAGACAAAATGGGTTGAGCTGTGTCTCGTGCCAACGAGCGTTTATGGAAACTGCCTTAAAGACGAGCACGGCAGGGTTAGAGCATCATGAGCGAGTGATCAATAAGCGTGAAGCGTAGTGCCTAGAAGAGTGGCAATCCATTTAATCAATAAAGGCAAAACTGACAAAACTAAACGCCATCCCTAAGTGTCACATTAGCCATTTTAACGCAGGATTTTTGCGCTGAAAAGTTTCTGAAAAATTCTGAAAGTTTTGAAAACTACACAACTTTTACACTCGATTTTTGGCTAGAAATGTCCCTCATAATTTTGTAATATGTTGGTAAGAATAAAATAGGTTAATAAAATTGCGGTTTGGTGGTAATAAGCAAGATAAGTATTGCTAGAATCTTCCTGAAAGTTTCAGGAAGATTCTAGCAATACATGTACCGCTGCTTATTACCACCAAACCGCAATTTTATTAACCTATTTTATTCTTACCAACATATTACACAATTATGAGGGACATCTCTAGCCAAAAATCGAGTGTAAAAGTTGTGTAGTTTTTCAAAACTTTCAGAATCTTTCAGAAACTTTTCAGCGCAATAATCCTTCGTGAAAACGGCTATTATAAAACCGTACAAAGGGTTTTGTCGATTTTTGTGCCGTCTCTACCGTCAGTGACCGGAACGGCGGGTCACCGTGCTCCCGTTCACGTGACTTCCGTCCATCGGTAGATTCCATTTCACGTCTGCAGTCGCACATGGCAGCCGGTCGGCGGTCGGCGGTCGGCGGTCGGCGGTCGGCGGTCGGCAGTTGATCAGTACAGTATCGAAATGTCGCAGCAGTCAGCAGTGCCAGATTCGCCGCTCGATTGGGAGTGGCTGACAATGGCTATTGGCTGGCGCCGTTCAGTGACGGGCTCAGACACCGCCTCAGACACGTCAGCCTGCTGACTCAGACACGTCAGCCTGCGTCAGCGGCCACTGGATCCCAGCGGGGGTAAGCTCTGTCCGGGGTATCGCCGCCGTGGCCATCCGGACCGCTGACACGACCCGCTCAGCTGCCCCCCTGCTCCCCCTCCCCTGCTGCTGCCCTGGGCGTCAGCAGCCGGACTCTGTCAGGACACCTCCCCCCCCCCCCTGCTGCCCTGGGCGTCAGCAGCCGGACTCTGTCAGGGACACCTCTCTCCCCCCCCCCCCCTGCTGCCCTGGGCGTCAGCAGCCGGATTCTGTCAGGACACCTCGGGCACGTATTACCGGTGTGACACTGTAAAACCGTCTGATAATTGCAACTCCGCCCATTAGTCGAAAGAACCCATGGCATTTAAAGTCAATACGATTCAGCCGCGATACGGTTTACTATATAGATAGTAGATGCAGCTTATATGGTATCTCGGCTCCCTTTGATCGACTGGCAACTACAGGTGATTTTACAATCACACTTTGTGAATACGCGTTCGGAACGATGCTGGATACCCAAATAACCAACAATTAACCATTGTTGGTTAACGCAAAGGTCGTTAACCAATAATGGTTTGCCGCCGGTGTTGAATGAGTTGGCTTGAGTTGCGACTGCTGAAAAAAAACTAGCACATTTTGACGTTCGACATAAATATTAAATGGGCTGCGACTCCAATACACATCAACAAGTTATGGCTTCTAGAACAGTGTTGGTACAAAACACAATTATGCAAATATGTTTACTAAAGCGACAGTATAATGGAATTGTGTGAAGGCTAAAGGCGCATAGCATGCTGATGAAATTGTTGCAACATTTATATACCACCGTGCCGGCATGTCGCTGTTTTTTAAATACCGCATATATTACTGCAGCGCAATGGAATATACCAGCCTAAATAAGTAGCGCTCATGAATCAGCGCTACTGTCTTCACTGTAATGTTGAGGTATCGAACTTCTTTAACAGAGTTAAGCCGCACCACTGAAGGACGTCTGCGGCAGCGTTTGCAGCCGGTGGAGGGGAGTCGGATGAGCATCGAATGACATTGACAGAAACAGCTTTCTCGACAGAGTGTAACACCGCTCTTGCCGGGTGTGTAATGTGTATAGCCACTGCAGCGTGTGTTACACTGCTGGGTGGTTACACACGCTATGTGCCCCACCCAGCGTGTGTTACACTGCTGGGTGGTTACACACGCTACGTGCCCCCACCCAGCGTGTGTTACACTGCTGGGTGGTTACACACGCTACGTGCCCCCACCCAGCGTGTATTACACTGCTGGGTGGTTACACACGCTATGTGCCCCCACCCAGCGTGTGTTAACGCTATGTGCCCCCGCCCAGCGTGTATTACACTGCTGGCTGGTTACACACGCTATGTGCCCCCCGCCCAGCAAGTGTTACACTGCTGGGTGGTTACACACGCTACATGCCCCCACCCAGCGTGTATTACACTGCTGGGTGGTTACACACGCTACGTGCCCTCACCCAGCGTGTGTTACACTGCTGGGTGGTTACACACGCTATGTGCCCCCACCCAGCGTGTATTACACTGCTGGGTGGTTACACACGCTATGTGCCCCCACCCAGCATGTATTACACTGCTGGGTGGTTACACACGCTACGTGCCCCCACCCAGCGTGTGTTACACTGCTGGGTGGTTACACACGCTATGTGCCCCCACCCAGCGTGTATTACACTGCTGGGTGGTTACACACGCTATGTGCCCCCACCCAGCATGTATTACACTGCTGGGTGGTTACACACGCTACGTGCCCCCACCCAGCGTGTGTTACACTGCTGGGTGGTTACACACGCTATGTGCCCCCACCCAGCGTGTATTACACTGCTGGGTGGTTACACACGCTATGTGCCCCCCACCCAGCGTGTATTACACTGCTGGGTGGTTACACACGCTATGTGCCCCCACCCAGCATGTATTACACTACTGGGTGGTTACACACGCTATGTGCTCCCACCCAGCGTGTGTTACACTGCTGGGTGGGTTACACACGCTACATGCCCCCACCCAGCGTGTATTACACTGCTGGGTGGTTACACACGCTACATGCCCCCACCCAGCATGTATTACACTGCTGGGTGGTTACACACGCTACGTGCCCCCACCCAGCGTGTGTTACACTGCTGGGTGGTTACACACGCTACATGCCCCCACCCAGCGTGTATTACACTGCTGGGTGGTTACACACGCCCATGTGCCCCCCACCCAGCGTGTGTTACACTGCCGGGTGGTTACACACGCTATGTGCCCCCACCCAGCGTGTGTTACACTGCTGGGTGGTTACACACGCTATGTGCCCCCACCCAGCGTGTGTTACACTGCTGGGTGGTTACACACGCTATGTGCCCCCACCCAGCGTGTGTTACACTGCTGGGTGGCTACACACGCTATGTGCCCCCCACCCAGCATGTATTACACTGCTGGGTGGTTACACACGCTACGTGCCCCCACCCAGCGTGTGTTACACTGCTGGGTGGTTACACACGCTATGTGCCCCCACCCAGCGTGTATTACACTGCTGGGTGGTTACACACGCTACGTGCCCCCACCCAGCATGTATTACACTGCTGGGTGGTTACACACGCTAAATGCCCCCACCCAGCGTGTGTTACACTGCTGGGTGGTTACACACGCTATGTGCCCCCCACCCAGCGTGTGTTACACTGCTGGGTGGTTACACACGCTATGTGCCCCCCACCCAGCGTGTGTTACACTGCTGGGTGGTTAAACACGCTATGTGCCCCCCGCCCAGCATGTATTACACTACTGGGTGGTTACACACGCTATGTGCCCCCCGCCCAGCATGTATTACACTGCTGGGTGGTTACACACGCTATGTGCCCCCCGCCCAGCATGTATTACACTGCTGGGTGGTTACACACGCTATGTGCCCCCACCCAGCATGTATTACACTGCTGGGTGGTTACACACGCTATGTGCCCCCACCCAGCGTGTGTTACACTGCTGGGTGGTTACACACGCTATGTGCCCCCACCCAGCGTGTGTTACACTGCTGGGTGGTTACACACGCTATGTGCCCCCACCCAGCATGTATTACACTGCTGGGTAGTTACACACGCTAAATGCCCCCACCCAGCGTGTGTTACACTGCTGGGTGGTTACACACGCTATGTGCCCCACCCAGCGTGTGTTACACTGCTGGGTGGTTACACACGCTGTGTGCCCCCCACCCAGCGTGTGTTACACTGCTGGGTGGTTACACACGCTATGTGCCCCACCCAGCATGTGTTACACTGCTGGGTGGTTACACACGCTATGTGCCCCCACCCAGCATGTATTACACTGCTGGGTGGTTACACACGCTACATGCCCCCACCCAGCATGTATTACACTGCTGGCTGGTTACACACGCTATGTGCCCCACCCAGCGTGCATTACACTGCTGGGTGGTTTACACACGCTACGTGCCCCCACCCAGCATGTGTTACACTGCTGGGTGGTTACACACGCTACATGCCCCACCCAGCATGTATTACACTGCTGGCTGGTTACACACGCTATGTGCCCCACCCAGCGTGTATTACACTGCTGGGTGGTTACACACGCTACGTGCCCCCACCCAGCATGTGTTACACTGCTGGGTGGTTACACACGCTATGTGCCCCCGCCCAGCATGTATTACACTGCTGGGTGGTTACACACGCTATGTGCCCCCACCCAGCATGTATTACACTGCTGGGTGGTTACACACGCTATGTGCCCCACCCAGCGTGTATTACACTGCTGGGTGGTTACACACGCTATGTGCCCCCACCCAGCATGTATTACACTGCTGGGTGGTTACACACGCTACATGCCCCCACCCAGCATGTGTTACACTGCTGGGTGGTTACACACGCTATGTGCACCACCCAGCATGTATTACACTGCTGGGTGGTTACACACGCTACATGCCCCCACCCAGCATGTGTTACACTGCTGGGTGGTTACACACGCTACGTGCCCCACCCAGCGTGTGTTACACTGCTGGGTGGTTACACACGCTGTGTGCCCCCACCCAGCGTGTGTTACACTGCTGGGTGGTTACACACGCTACGTGCCCCCACCCAGCATGTGTTACACTGCTGGGTGGTTACACACGCTATGTGCCCCACCCAGCGTGTGTTACACTGCTGGGTGGTTACACACGCTGTGTGCCCCCACCCAGCGTGTGTTACACTGCTGGGTGGTTACACACGCTATGTGCCCCCACCCAGCATGTATTACACTGCTGGGTGGTTACACACGCTACGTGCCCCCACCCAGCATGTATTACACTGCTGGGTGGTTACACACGCTACATGCCCCCACCCAGCATGTATTACACTGCTGGCTGGTTACACACGCTATGTGCCCCACCCAGCGTGCATTACACTGCTGGGTGGTTACACACGCTACGTGCCCCCACCCAGCATGTGTTACACTGCTGGGTGGTTACACACGCTACATGCCCCCACCCAGCATGTATTACACTGCTGGCTGGTTACACACGCTATGTGCCCCACCCAGCGTGTATTACACTGCTGGGTGGTTACACACGCTACGTGCCCCCACCCAGCATGTGTTACACTGCTGGGTGGTTACACACGCTATGTGCCCCCGCCCAGCATGTATTACACTGCTGGGTGGTTACACACGCTATGTGCCCCCCACCCAGCATGTATTACACTGCTGGGTGGTTACACACGCTATGTGCCCCACCCAGCGTGTATTACACTGCTGGGTGGTTACACACGCTATGTGCCTATGTGCCCCCACCCAGCATGTATTACACTGCTGGGTGGTTACACACGCTACATGCCCCCACCCAGCATGTGTTACACTGCTGGGTGGTTACACACGCTATGTGCACCACCCAGCATGTATTACACTGCTGGGTGGTTACACACGCTACATGCCCCCACCCAGCATGTGTTACACTGCTGGGTGGTTACACACGCTACGTGCCCCCACCCAGCATGTGTTACACTGCTGGGTGGTTACACACGCTATGTGCCCCACCCAGCGTGTATTACACTGCTTGGTGGTTACACACGCTATGTGCCCCCACCCAGCATGTATTACACTGCTGGGTGGTTACACACGCTACGTGCCCCCACCCAGCATGTGTTACACTGCTGGGTGGTTACACACGCTACGTGCCCCCACCCAGCATGTGTTACACTGCTGGGTGGTTACACACGCTATGTGCCCCACCCAGCGTGTATTACACTGCTGGGTGGTTACACACGCTATGTGCCCCCGCCCAGCATGTGTTACACTGCTGGGTGGTTACACACGCTATGTGCCCCCACCCAGCGTGTGTTACACTGCTGGGTGGTTACACACGCTACGTGCCCCCGCCCAGCATGTATTACACTGCTGGGTGGTTACACACGCTATGTGCCCCCGCCCAGCATGTGTTACAGTGAGAGTAGGCCGCGTCACCCACCCCTGTTCCAGCCACGACACTGGCGGCCGCCCGGCATCAAAATCAACAGCGACCCTCTGCAAATGACAGTGATTTAGTCACTCAGCAGGGCCGCCACTGACGCTGCGATTCCGTATGCGAAGCCCGCTTCAACGCATACAAACAGATGAAAAACGGAGCTGGAACAGACTATGCCGGGCTCACGCGAGTGGCGAGGCCTGTCTTTGGGCCTCCCCAGCGCTGGCGCTGGGGAGCTGTGCATCGCTCGCCATCATACGACCCCACCGAGAACGCCTCCCTGCGTGCTGCACTTGCCAGCGAGTGGAGTCAAAGACGCCTAATGAATGTCAAAGAACGGCGCAAAAACCGATACACTCTGCTATATCAGCGGCTTCCGTGCAGCCCGAGCAGGGGAGGCGCGGCAAGAAAACCGATACACTCTGCTATATCAGCGGCTTCCGTGCAGCCCGAGCAGGGGAGGCGCGGCAAGAAAACCGATACACTCTGCTATATCAGCGGCTTCCGTGCAGCCCGAGCAGGGGAGGCGCGGCAAGAAAACCGATACACTCTGCTATATCAGCGGCTTCCGTGCAGCCCGAGCAGGGGAGGCGCGGCATGAAAACCGATACACTCTGCTATATCAGCGGCTTCCGTGCAGCCCGAGCAGGGGAGGCGCGGCATGAAAACCGATACACTCTGCTATATCAGCGGCTTCCGTGCAGCCCGAGCAGGGGAGGCGCGGCATGAAACGCCGCATCTCGTGGGAGCGGGGTGGTAGGGAGAACTGAACACCCAAAGCTGAAGTGGCCGGGGCTGCAGGGTTATTGGTCAGGAGAGTGGCCGATGACTGAAGATCAACGAGGGGTTGAAGAAGTTGCCAGCCAGCATAGGACACGGTACCTGCAGTGCCCAGTCGCTGCGGTTCACAGTACCTGCAGTGCCCAGTCGCTGCGGTTTACGGTACCTGCAGTGTCCAGTCGCTGCGGTTCACAGTACCTGCAGTGCCCAGGCGCTGCGGTTCACAGTACCTGCAGTGCCCAGTCGCTGCGGTTCACAGTACCTGCAGTGTCCAGTCGCTGCGGTTGGTAGTACCTGCAGTGTCCAGTCGCTGCGGTTCACAGTACCTGCAGTGCCCAGTCGCTGCGGTTCACGGTACCTGCAGTGTCCAGTCGCTGCGGTTCACAGTACCTGCAGTGTCCAGTCGCTGCGGTTCACAGTACCTGCAGTGTCCAGTCGCTGCGGTTGGTAGTACCTGCAGTGCCCAGTCGCTGCGGTTCACAGTACCTGCAGTGTCCAGTCGCTGCGGTTCACAGTACCTGCAGTGTCCAGTCGCTGCGGTTGGTAGTACCTGCAGTGCCCAGTCGCTGCGGTTCACAGTACCTGCAGTGTCCAGTCGCTGCGGTTCACAGTACCTGCAGTGTCCAGTCGCTGCGGTTGGTAGTACCTGCAGTGCCCAGTCGCTGCGGTTCACAGTACCTGCAGTGCCCAGTCGCTGCGGTTCACAGTACCTGCAGTGTCCAGTCGCTGCGGTTGGTAGTACCTGCAGTGCCCAGTCGCTGCGGTTCACAGTACCTGCAGTGTCCAGTCGCTGCGGTTCACAGTACCTGCAGTGCCCAGTCGCTGCGGTTCACAGTACCTGCAGTGCCCAGTCGCTGCGAGTTGGTAAGCGAGCGTGCACGTTGTGTAGCGCAGCTGGCCAGTACCGTGCCAGCGAGCGGAGCGGGTGGCGCTCCTAGATCAACCAGTCTTAGCTCGCAGCTGGACGCCGCCCCCGCTGCAGGACCAGAGACGCCGCCCCCGCTGCTGGACAAGAGACGCCGCCCCCGCTGCAGGACCAGAGACGCCGCCCCCGCTGCAGGACCAGAGACGCCGGCCCCCGCTGCAGGACCAGAGACGCCGCCCCCGCTGCAGGACCAGAGACGCCGCCCCCGCTGCAGGACCAGAGACGCCGCCCCCGCTGCTGGACAAGAGGACGCCGCCCCCGCTGCAGGACCAGAGACGCCGCCCCCGCTGCAGGACCAGAGGACGCCGCCCCGCTGCAGGACCAGAGACGCCGCCCCCGCCACTGGACAAGAGACGCCGCCCCCCGCTGCAGGACCAGAGACGCCGCCCCCCGCTGCAGGACCAGAGACGCCGCCCCCGCTGCAGGACCAGAGACGCCGCCCCCGCTGCTGGACAAGAGACGACCACCGCCCCCGCTGCAGGACCAGAGGACGCCGCCCCCGCTGCAGGACCAGAGACGCCGCCCCCCGCTGCAGGACCAGAGACGCCGCCCCGCTGCAGGACCAGAGACGCCGCCCCCGCTGCAGGACCAGAGACGCCGCCCCCGCTGCAGGACCAGAGACGCCGCCCCCGCTGCAGGACCAGAGACGCCGCCCCCGCTGCAGGACCAGAGACGCGCCCCCGCTGCAGGACCAGAGACGCCGCCCCCGCTGCTGGACAAGAGACGCCGGCCCCCGCTGCTGGACAAGAAACGCCGCCCCCCCCCTGCTGGGCAAGAGGCGCCACCCCCGCCACTGGACAAGAGACGCCGCCCCCGCTGCAGGACCAGAGACGCCGCCCCCGCTGCTAGACAAGAGACGCCGCCCCGCTGCAGGACAAGAGACACCGCCCCCGCTGCTGGACAAGAGACGCGCCCCCGCTGCAGGACAAGAGACGCCGCCCCCGCTGCTGGACAAGAGACGCCGCCCCCGCTGCTGGACAAGAGACGCCGCCCTCGGGCAGGACAAGAGACGCCGCCCTCGGGCAGGACAAGAGACGCCGCCCTCGGGCAGGACAAGAGACGACGCCCTCGGGCAGGACAAGAGACACCGCCCTCGGCAGGACAAGAGACGCCGCCCTCGGGCAGGACAAGAGACGCCGCCCTCGGGCAGGACAAGAGACGCCGCCCTCGGGGCAGGACAAGAGACGCCACCCTCGGCAGGACAAGATACGCCGCCCCCGCTGCAGGACAAGAGACGCCGCCCCCACTGCTGACAAGAGACGCCGCCCTCGGCAGGACCAGAGACGCAGCCCTCGGGCAGGACAAGAGACGACGCCCTCGGCAGGACAAGAGACGCCGCCCTCGGGCAGGACAAGAACGACGCCCTCGGGCAGGACAAGAGACGCCACCCTCGGGCAGGACAAGAGACCGACGCCTCGGGCAGGACAAGAGACGCCGCCCTCGGGCAGGACAAGAGACGACGCCCTCGGGCAGGACAAGAGACGACGCCCTCGGCCAGGACAAGAGACGCCGCCCTCGGGCAGGACAAGAGACGACGCCCTGGGGCAGGACAAGAGACGCCACCCTCGGCAGGACAAGAGACGACGCCTCGGGCAGGACAAGAGACGCCGCCCTCGGGCAGGACAAGAGACAGACGCCATCGGCAGGACAAGAGACGCACCTCGGGCAGGACAAGAGACGACGCCCTCGGGCAGGGACAAGAGACGCCCACGCCGCCTTCGGGCAGGACAAGAGACGACGCCCTCGGGCAGGACAAGAGACGCCGCCCCCGCTGCAGGACAAGAGACACCGCCCCCGCTGCATGGCAATGAGACGACGCCGCCCTCGGGCAGGACAGAGAAGACGCCGCCCTCGGGCCTGATTGAAAGATACACCGCCTCCCTCTCGGCCGACAAGCCGGCAGCCACCGAGCCCGGCTCGGTCGGTCCGTTAATTAATCAACCACAGGCCGGAATGAGCGGCGATGAGTTGAACAATACTGCACGGCGGCGGCAGTCGGCCCGGACCATATAAAGTCGTCCTGACGGCAGTTCAGGCCGCTCCCTCCCTCCCTCCCTCCTTCCCTCCTCCCTCCCTCCCTCGCTGCGACCGTATAAAGTCGTCCTGACGGCAGTTCAGGCCGCTCCCTCTCTCCCTCCCTCCCTCCCTCCCTCCCTCCCTCCTCCCTCCTCCCTCCCTCGCTTGCGACCGCATAGAGTCGTCCTGACGGCAGTTCAGACCGCTCCCTCCCTCCCTCCCCTCCTCCCTCCCTCCCCCCTCCCTCCCTTCTCCCTCCCTCCCTCCCTCAGCTTGCGACCGTATAGAGTCGTCCTGACGGCAGTTCAGACCGCTCCTCCCTCCCTCCCTCCCTCCCTCCCTCCCTCCCTCCCTCCTCCCTCCCTCGTTTGCGACCGTATAGAGTCGTCCTGACGGCAGTTCAGGCCGCTCCCTCCCTCCCTCCCTCCCTCCCTCCCTCCCTCCCTCCCTCCCTCCCTCCCTCCCTCCCCTCCCTCGCTTGCGACCGTATAGAGTCGTCCTGACGGCGTTCAGGCCGCTCCCTCCCTCCCTCCCTCCCTCCCTCCCTCCCCTCCCTCCCTCCCTCCCTCCCTCCCTCCCTCACTCGCTTGCGACCGTATAGAGTCGTCTGGCGGGCGCAGTTCAGCCGCTCCTCCCTCCCTCCCTCCCTCCCTCGCTGCGACCGTATATAGTCGTCCTGGCGGCGGCAGTTCAGCCGCTCCCTCCATCCCTCCATCCCTTCCTCCCTCCTCGCTTGCGACCGTATAAAGTCGTCCTGACGGCAGTTCAGGCCGCTTCCTCGCTCCCTCCCTACCTCCCTCCCTCCCTCCCTCGCTTGCGACCGTATACAGTCATCCTGGCTACATAGCCGCCACGGGCCCCGCTCGAGGGCTCCATAGCCGCCGCGGCCCCCGCTCGAGGGCTTCATAGCGCCGCGGCCCCCGCTCGAGGGCTACATAGCCGCCGCGCCCCCCGCTCGAGGGCTACATAGCCCGCCGCGGCCCCCGCAGTCGAGGGATCCATAGCCGCCACGGCCCCCGCTCGAGGAATACATAGCCGCCACGGTCCCGCAGTCGAGGCTACATAGCCGCCGCGGCCCCCGCAGTCGAAGGATCCATAGCCGCCACGGCCCCGCAGTCGAGGGATCCATAGCCGCCACGGCCCCCGCAGTCGAGGGGATCCATAGCCGCCGCGGCCCCCGCAGTCGAGGACAACGTTATTGGAATGCTCCCGATTCAGCCATTTCATAAATGCAGAGCTTCTCGAACGCATTGCTTACCTGCGTCGACCGGACGGCACCCGTTCTTCTCGCCAGCGTGAGGAAAGCCTCGCTCCTGTGGCAGTCCCCGCATACAGCACGCGCTCGGGTCAACGGACCTGCTGCGTCTCTCCGGGGAGGCTAGCGGGTACGGGTCAGCAGTGGGTCCTTCCCGGAATCGGCCGGGCAGTCTGCCGCCGCCGCTGGAGGCAGGCTCGTGGTGGTCGGCTGTTTCACTGCCCGGCACGGGGCGCAGAGTAGATCCGAGCACAAACCCTCGCCGGCGGCCATCTCGATAAGCAAATCACTCCATTTCTGGCGGTGTAATGCAGTGAAAATAACCACCGTGGCGGCGCGATCACGCGCCAGCCCGGATCACCGCCGCCGGCGCACCACCCCCGGCACCGGAGCACGGCTGATGTTTGCCAGAGAGCCGCGCCAGTGCCCGAGGCCGTTCCTGGTGCCGTGCTGGCGTCCGTGGTGCACGCGCAGCTGGCCCGCCGCCGCCGCCGCCGCCGCCGCCGCCGCACACGTCCTCGGCCACAGTGCAGCGCCGGCCTCTGCTAATTGTTATGATGCAGGGAGCCTGCGGCGGACGGTACGACGAACCGACCTTGCCTTGTAGCGGCTCGCCGAGGGCTGAGGGCTGTCAGACTGTGCCCGATACTGGGCTGGTGGCATGGATGGAGGCGGAGTTCACTTCTCATTTGGAGGGATCATGCTCAGGGCACCTGTTGCATTGGTCCCCACCAAACGTTTGCAAGATTCCATGGCATTCATATGCTGAGGTCATTGTCCAGCTATGAACTCTTCAATAGGAGGGAATAGTTCACCTTTAACATGGGGTTTTGAACTGATATAGCAGATTTGTAGAGCAGATTGAAAAACGATTGTGGTGAAATTATTACCTCGCTGCGCTAAGTAATTTCGACACAGGACTAGTGGGCCCCCTTTTAGAAGCAGAAGTTTCGGGCGCCCGAAACTTGTTTTCGGGTCCTCTACAACGGTTGTTAACGTTACAAGCAGCCCGCGTATATATGGCCTAAAGTCGTCGTTACTTGCGTGCAATAGTTTCCATATCCAAGCTACCATATGCACACGTCATAAATTTCATGTTTTTATGGCCATGAAGGAGAAAAGAGAAACATGCCCATTTTTCCGACGGATATCCATCTATCGTCCAAACAAATGCCATATTCGTTTTTTTCAGCTCGAAATACTCCGTATAGTCAATTTCAAGACCAACTTTCAATGTGACCTATTCCCTTTAATCAGATGATGTTACCAAGGCGCCGCCCTGGCAGATGCGCAGACGTTGAACGCCGCTCGTTCAGCTGATGACGACTGACCGACTGGCCAGTCAGATCCTTACCCTGCAGATCGTTACCGCGAGCTGGATCGTGCGGTCACGAGCCCGCACGAGCGCCACGGTCAACTGGTCAGTGACCACGCCAGCTGAGCCATCGAGCGTCAAGGTCAGCTGTTCAGTGACCACGCCAGCTGAGCCATCGAGGCGCCACGGTCAGCTGGTCAGTGACCACGCCAGCTGAGCCATCGAGCGCCACGGTCAACTGGTCAGTGACCACGCCAGCTGAGCCATCGAGCGTCACGGTCAGCTGGTCAGTGACCACGCCAGCTGAGCCATCGAGCGCCGCGGTCAACTGGTCAGTGACCACGCCAGCTGAGCCATCGAGCGCCACGGTCAACTGGTCAGTGACCACGCCAGCTGAGCCATCGAGCGCCGTGGTCCAGCTGGTCAGTGACCACGCCAGCTGAGCCATCCGGCGCCACGGTCAGCTGGTCAGTGACCACTCCAGCTGAGCCATCGAGCGCCACGGTCAGCTGGTCAGTGACCACGCCAGCTGAGCCATCGGCGCCACGGTCAACTGGTCAGTGACCACGCCAGGCTGAGCCATCGAGCGCCGCGGTCAGCTGGTCAGTGACCACGCCAGCTGAGCCATCGGGCGCCACGGTCAGCTGGTCATTGACCACGCAGCTGAGCCATCGAGCGCCACGGTCAGCTGGTCAGTGACCACGCCCAGCTGAGCCTACCAGCCTACATCGCCGCCGTGGCGTGTGACACCGGGGCGTGAAAATTGACACAGTTGTCGTTCGGCCAGCGACCCGTGATCGCCGCCTCACGGACCTGGCGAAACCGGCCACGCCATCGGCTCTCGGCGCGGCGGCCGGCTCCGAAAGCACTCGAGTTTATCTGTGCCGCACGGAAGCCGCGTCCGCCGATGACTGAGTCGTGGTCGAGTGCGGTGACCGAGTCGTGGTCTGGTGCGGTGACCGGGTGGTGTCGGGCGAGGTGACCGGGTCGTGGTCGGGCGCGGTGACCGGGCCGTGGTCGGGCGCGGTGATCGGACCCTGCTTTCCCGTCATCACCTCACCGCCCCAGGCGTAAATCATGCGGTATCGAACCGCCGTAAACGTCAGGGGCCATCTGTGGCGCCGTAAACGCCGCAGGAATTAACGACCCGTGTGCATGACTGTCGCCGGCCTTTCAGAGGAGCTGGTTGATGGTGGCGCTAACAGGTCCCCCCAGATCGGCCGCTAACGCCGGGCAGCGGCCCACCAGACGAATACGGGTTGATAAGGTTAGAGGGTGAATAGAAACACCACATCCGCGCTCTTCAAGGGAACTGGTCGTTAAAAGGTTAAATCAAGCTGGGCTTAAGTTTTGAGTGGAGATAGACGTAATGATTGTCGTGACTTAAAACGAAGGAGTGTGAGAGAGCTTTAAACGATGCGATCCTTCAACACTTGATATATCAGTGTTATTATATCAGTCTGCCATATCGTCTGCCATTTTACTCGGATGAAAATATGTAGGCATGTATCGACTCTTTGACTTAAGTAGGTATGAATGTACATACACGATGAATTGTGAGCAAAATGACCTAAAGCTGTGCTTTCAATTTGCACTGATCTAAGTCCACCTGATGCACGGATCTAAGCCCACCTGATGCGCGGATCTAAGCCCATGTGATGCACTGATCAAAGCCCACCTGATGCACTGATCTAAGCCCACCTGATACACTGATATAATCCCACCTGATACACTGACCTAAGCCCACCTGATGCACTGCTCTAAGCCCACCTGATGCACTGATCAAAGCCCACCTGATGCACTGATCTAAGCCCATATGATGCACGGATCTAAGCCCACCTGATGCACTGATCTAAGCCCACCTGAAGCACTGATTTAAGCCCACCTGAAGCACTGATCTAAGCCCACCTGAAGCACTGATCTAAGCCCATCTGATGCACGGATCTAAGCCCACCTGATGCACTGATCTAAGCCCACCTGTAGTTCAGTTAAATTGCCAGAGATGCATGCCATATCCTGCCGCGTCTGTGTGGTGCCCGCCATTGGCGGTTATCGCGCATCTTCTGAGGCGCGGGTGAGTTATGATACTCGTTCGTCTGAAAAGATGGCCGCAGGCAGACCGGTTATCTTCCACATCTGCCCGCTTCTAGAAGTTCCTGCAAGTAGCAGATGAACAGCTCATTAAGGAAGCTCTCCGAGTTCAATCCACTCTGCAGGCGCAGCCAATATTGACTGCTCCCGATTAATATTGCCCGGAGTCAAAACATTGCTGGTATTGTAAATGCAGCTTGATTTTAAAGATTACGCTGCATTTGCTTGGAAGAAGGACCAATTACCTTACTCTGAGATGATTTAACCGACGCCAGAAAGATACAGCATTCGACCTGCAGATCCACTTCGTTTATATTTAACAATTCCAAGCAGACTGGACCCATTTCTCCATGGCAATGTCCGCTGTTGACCTGTCATTTGAAGTCTCCTTGCTCCTCGCACCATGCTGCCTGTTGCTCGGCCACAGTTCGGTCGCCACCTGACCGTACGGGCCCTCGACTGCGGGGGCCACGGCGGCTTAGGAGCCCTCGACTGCGGGGGCCGTGGCGGCTATGTAGCCCTCGACTGCGGGGGCCGTGGCGGCTATGTAGCCCTCGACTGCGGGGGCCGTGGTGGCTATGAAGCCCTCGACTGCGGGGGCCGTGGCGGCTATGTAGCCCTCGACTGCGGGGGCCGTGGCGGCTATGAAGCCCTCGACTGCGGGGGCCGTGGCGGCTATGGATCCCTCGACTGCGAGGGCCGTGGCGGCTATGTAGCCCTCGACTGCGGGGGCCGTGGTGGCTATGGAACCCTCGACTGCGGGGGCCGTGGCGGCTATGTAGCCCTCGACTGCGGGGGCCGTGGCGGCTATGTAGCCCTCCAGCGGGGGCCGTGGCGGCTATGGGGCCCTCGAGCGGGGGCCGCGGCGGCTATGTAGCCCTCGACTGCGGGGGCCGTGGCGGCTATGTAGCCCTCGACTGCGGGGGCCGTGGCGGCTATGGGGCCCTCGAGCGGGGCCTGCGGTGGCTATGTAGCCCTCGAGCGGGGCCGTGGCGGCTATGTAGCTCTCGAGCGGGGCCGTGACGGCTATGTAGCCCTCGACTGCGGGGGCCGTGGCGGCTATGGAGCCCTCGACTGCGGGGCCGTGGTGGCTATGAAGCCCTCGACTGCGGGGGCCGTGGCGGCTATGGAGCCCTCGACTGCGGGGCCGTGGTGGCTATGAAGCCCTCGATTGCGAGGGCCGTGGCGGCTATGGAGCCCTCGACTGCGGGGCCGTGACGGCTATGTAGCCCTCGACTGCGGGGGCCGTGGCGGCTATGGAGCCCTCGACTGCGGGGCCGTGGTGGCTATGGAGCCCTCGACTGCGGGGCCGTGGCGGCTATGTAGCCCTCGACTGCGGGGGCCGTGGCGGCTATGGAGCCCTCGACTGCGGGGGCCGTGGCGGCTATGTAGCCCTCGACTGCGGGGGCCGTGACGGCTATGTAGCCCTCGACTGCGGGGGCCGTGGCGGCTATGGATCCCTCGACTGCGGGGGCCGCGGCGGCTATGTAGCCCTCGACTGCGGGGGCCGTGGCGGCTATGGATCCCTCGACTGCGGGGGGCCGTGGCGGCTATGTAGCCCTCGACTGCGGGGGCCGTGGCGGCTATGGATCCCTCGACTGCGGAGCCGTGACGGCTATGGAACCCTCGAGCGGGGCCGTGGCGGCTATGGATCCCTCGAGCGGGGGACCGTGGCGGCTATTTAGCCCTCGAGAGGGGCCGTGGCGGCTATGTAGCCCTCGAGCGGGGCCGTGGCGGCTATGGATCCCTCGACTGCGGGGGCCGCGGCGGCTATGTAGCCCTCGACTGCGGGGGCCGTGGCGGCTATGTAGCCCTCGACTGCGGGGGCCGCGGCGGCTATGTAGCCCTCGACTGCGGGGGCCGTGGCGGCTATGAAGCCCTCGACTGCGGGGGCCGTGGCGGCTATGTAGCCCTCGAGCGGGGCCGTGGCGGCTATGGAGCCCTCGAGCGGGGCCGTGGCGGCTATGGAGCCCTCGAGCGGGGCCGTGGCGGCTATGAAGCCCTCGACTGCGGGGACCGTGGCGGCTATGGATCCCTCGACTGCGGGGGCCGTGGCGGCTATGGAGCCCTCGACTGCGGGGCCGTGGTGGCTATGAAGCCCTCGACTGCGGGGGCCGTGGCGGCTATGGAGCCCTCGACTGCGGGGCCGTGGTGGCTATGAAGCCCTCGACTGCGGGGGCCGTGGCGGCTATGGAGCCCTCGACTGCGGGGGCCGCGGCGGCTATGGAGCCCTCGACTGCGGGGCCGTGGTGGCTATGAAGCCCTCGACTGCGGGGGCCGTGGCGGCTATGGAGCCCTCGACTGCGGGGCCGTGGTGGCTATGAAGCCCTCGACTGCGGGGGCCGTGGCGGCTATGGAGCCCTCGACTGCGGGGCCGTGGTGGCTATGAAGCCCTCGACTGCGGGGGCCGTGGCGGCTATGGAGCCCTCGACTGCGGGGGCCGCGGCGGCTATGGAGCCCTCGACTGCGGGGCCGTGGTGGCTATGAAGCCCTCGACTGCGGGGGCCGTGGCGGCTATGGAGCCCTCGACTGCGTGGCCGTGGTGGCTATGAAGCCCTCGACTGCGGGGGCCGTGGCGGCTATGTAGCCCTCGACTGCGGGGGCCGCGGCGGCTATGTAGCCCTCCAGCGGGGGCCGTGGCGGCTATGGATTCCCAGCGGACCTGGTGCCGTCAAAACGCCAACTGCGCGACACTATCGAGCCGATCTGGCCGAGTGGCGGCGGCCGCGGCGTTTGTAAATAGGCCCGAGTGGCCGCCGTTACCGAGACAGGGGCCTGTTTGTGGCTACCGGGGGAGGCTCGGCTGGCGCGGGAAGTGCGCGCGGCAGACAGGAGCCTCCCAAGGCCGTCAAAACCGCCCGTCACCGCTGTTTGACATATGCGCAGCGGCCTGTGTGGGTGGCGACGGCTTGGAAGCCAGCAGAGCTGACAGTTTTCAGAGTGGAAGTGGCTCATGGGACTCAGGGAACCCCTTTTTCGGTAAACATGCTCAATGTTGCTCAATGTGCGCGACAGCTCTAATTTTGCTTGGCCAAAGTGTACATTCGGAGCCCGTCCTTTTACTATCAGTTATAACCAGAGTATATTTGGAGCTGTATCTATCCTTATATTCATATTCAAATTAAACATACCGTTGAATAATTTTAGTAGAAAAGGGATTAGCGTTCGACCAATGCCCATTGTGAGTCGATATTACCGACTCGATATTACAATGTGACTCGATATTACCGACTCGATATTACCGACTCGATATTACCTGAACATACTGCCCCTCTTTCCCTTCAACTAGTTTCCCCGTAACGAGCAACTTTAATACCGGTGTTGCTGCTTACTAACGAGCAACTTTAATACCGGTGTTGCTGCTTACTAACGAGCAACTTTAATACCGGTGCTGGAAAACGAGCAACTTTAATACCGGTGCTGGAAAACGAACAACTTTAATACCGGTGTTGCTGCTTACTAACGAGCAACTTTAATACCGGTGCTGGAAAACGAGCAACTTTAATACCGGTGCTGGAAAACGAGCAACTTTAATACCGGTGTTGCTGCTTACTAACGAGCAACTTTAATACCGGTGCTGGGAAAACGAGCAACTTTAATACCGGTGTTGCTGTTTACTAACGAGCAACTTTAATACCGGTGCTGGAAAACGAGCAACTTTAATACCGGTGCTGGAAAACGAGCAACTTTAATACCGGTGTTGCTGCTTACTAACGAGCAACTTTAATACCGGTGTTGCTGCTTACTAACGAGCAACTTTTAATACCGGTGTTGTTGCTTACTAACGAGCAACTTTAATACCGGTGCTGGAAAACGAGCAACTTTAATACCGGTGTTGCTGTTTATTAACGAGCAACTTTAATACCGGTGTTGTTGCTTACTAACGAGCAACTTTAATACCGGTGTTGCTGTTTATTAACGAGCAACTTTAATACCGGTGTTGCTGCTTACTAACGAGCAACTTTAATACCGGTGTTGCTGCTTACCAACGAGCAACTTTAATACTGGTGCTGGAAAATTAGCAACTTTAATACCGGTGCTGGAAAACGAGCAACTTTAATTCCGGTGTTGCTGCGGCTTGTTTGAACGGTGCGCAGCAAAACAAAAACGCCTCTAAAATGCTGCTGAAGAAGTGTTACATAACCACTTCAATGATTCATTTTGGTTTGAAGCAAGGCATGATGGCAGTATTTTCATTTTTACTGGTGTTAATAGTTAACACTTGTGGGATTATTCCAAGCTCTCAGGGCAATATTTCATATTTTTGCCGTCCCGATGGGAATTGAATTACGGTATTTCTCCATACAGATTTCCAATACCATTTTTCGTTTTTACTCTCAAGTAGATTTACGATCAACTTCAATGAAGGTAATTATTTAGAGAATTAGCTCGATATGAAAAGGCGCGGCTGCAACACGCACCAATCCGGTTCAAGCAATTGCGATGGCATAATGTCAGTTCAGATCCTTGAAGATCGACATTTTGTACAAGAATGTGGGGTTTACCACGCCAATTATTTTTGTCCTGGCCGTACAATGATGGAACGGTGCTGTGATTTCAAAACGATAAGTATAACGCAGTATAACACAGTATAACACAGTATAACACAGTATAACACAGTATAACACAGTATAACACAGTATAACACAGTGTAACACAGTCACTAGAAGAAGAGTCATCGTAAGGTGCTTTGCTTTGTTTCACTTTTGTTTCTTAAAATAATTATTTAATGCTTATGAGATTTAGTAGCAGGCTTGCGTTACATCTGATGTGAAGTTTCAATAATTTGTGAATACGAGCGTCAAGTGAACAGATAATGTCAATTGTCAAACAGTGGCGTGCCCAGGATTCACTCCAGGGGGGGGGGGGGGGGGGCATAAGGTACACCCACCAAAAAAGCTCACTGGTTTTAGCCCACTATATCTTTATAGGGGCATATTTTCAACATTTTTTCCTAAAAAAAATAAAAAATATAGTTCATTTTTTTTCAACCAAAGGGGGCACGTACGAACCTTCAGGGGGGGGGGGGGGGGCAATTGCCCCGCCCCCTCACTTTTGTGTACGCGTATGTTGTCACATAATTTTTGGCTTCTCCCTTCCCTATTCAAATGGTGCTTGAACTGGATTATATCGCATTAGCGGCATCCACACGATACACGTTACACGTTAGGTGCATGTTAGGTGCACGTTAGGTGCACGTTAGGTGCACGTTAGTTACATCGAATGTGTCTGATGCATTCGATTTTCCGCCTTGCCAGTGATTTTACTCCCGAGGAAGAACAACAGCGGGACACGTCACGCAACTATCAGGCTGATGTCATTATTTATTGACATCCCTCGCTGCTGCTGATGGCTCTTACCGAGGAACAGTCTGCCTCTTCACCCCCTCCCAGGTCGACCCTTTTACTCGTCAATGGCGCTCATGGGAGGGCCGTGTGCGTGGGATGGGACGGAACGGAACGGGAGGGGCGGGTGCGTGGGACGGGACGGAATGGGAGGGACGGGTGCGTGAGATGGGCGGAATGGGAGGGGCGGGTGCGTGGGATGTGACGGGACGGAACGGGAGGGGCGGGTGCGTGAGATCGGGCGGAATGGGAGGGGCGGGTGCGTGAGATGGGCGGAATGGGAGGGGCGGGTGCGTGGGATGGGACAGAATGGGAGGGGCGGGTGCGTGGGATGGGACAGAATGGAAGGGGCGGGTGCGTGGGATGGGACAGAATGGGAGGGGCGGGTGCGTGGGATGGGACAGAATGGGAGGGGCGGGTGCGTGGGATGGGACAGAATGGGAGGGGCGGGTGCGTGGGATGGGACAGAATGGGAGGGGCGGGTGCGTGGGATGGGACAGAACGGAGTGCGTAAGTCGTTTCGAGACGGTCACAGAGGCGCCCATCAGTCGGGAAATTTGACTTGTAATGGATCTGGGCGCCGACGGTAGTTGTCTTTGGACTCCTGATATATTTTTCGGTGGGTCCGTCCCTGAGAAGTTATTCACGTGATCACTGTTCGCTGGGCCGTGCTGCGTCTTTTTAAGCTAAATTAGTGCCTATGTGAACTCTGAGGGAACAATCTAAGCCACATACAATAAACTGATATAGGTAGGTGAAAATCGTAGCTGGTACCGATATTATTTCATGATTAACCCAATTGTGAAGCATCTTCTATTAAGCTCGTTTGAGTAGATATCACCACTACACCAGACTGAGATTTGATCCAATTTGCTCAAACATGGTGTACGAGTGATCTTGGTTCCTTTTAATTCGAAATCGAGCTTTATAAGTACTGTTAACAGCTCAAATATCCAGAGCGGAGTATTTTTTCTTCTACATTGTGACCTTTATTTGGTAGCGTAGCAGCTTTTGCAAAGACTGCTACGCTTCCATATGCGCAACCGATTTACTTTTTCCCGCCGGCAGTTGCCGTTTTTTGCGAATAAGAACTAGAGCTGCAAGATCTTCGGAAAGTATCATACCGGTACCTTACAACAACACCACCAATAACACAATGTTCCACCAATATACCGGCGCTGTCATTAGTTTTTTGTCGAACATATGTTCGCATGCCGCATAGTACATGCCTCAGGTATCTAGGAAGTGCTTGCGGTGCCTAAAAATGACCCGCTGTGTCGTGCACCGTACCGTAAGTCATACAGCTCGAAACGTGGGAGGAGCTTATTTTAGCCAAGTTAGCGGGCACTTATTTTCGCGACCAGCACCTGCCGTGAATTCTGTATAATCACATGCGGAACTTTATATACTTTTGGGGTTGTAGCTACAACTGCATCCACAAAAACTACAACCCCAATCATTAATATTACAACCCCAACATTGCCAGTGAATGCCTACCCAAGTAAATAAATACAGTAAATGATACACAAAACTAAAGGATTTTTCACCAAAGGAATTTTCAATAACAATCATAACAAAACAATTAATAAATATATGAACACAGAAAAGGACAAACTTTAAAATGTTAGTAAAGTTTGTCATAAAATAACATTTAAAATCCAACAATAGGTAGTACAACATGTTATCCCAAAATTACTGAGAAAGACTATGTAGGTACCCAGGGGTGTAGGGTCATATTCAGTTGGGTCATAAACACTATAGAACAACACTACCTACTGACAAACGGGTAACATTTCTGTCAATTTCAGACATCCACAAAATGGCAATCTATAGGTGTTAACATAAAAACATGAGCAAAACAAGATTGAGTGTAGCATATTTTACATTGGGCTTAGTTCTGGATAGGTCACACATTTAACATTAGAGTGCACCCTTACGCGGTTGGCAAAAGTTATATTACATTTTGAGCTAAAATATGCTGGTGAAATTGACACTTAATGAAGAACTTGAACAATATTATACATATTTTGGTGTGTGAAAGACGTGAAGGCATACCAATCATCCTGAGCTGGAAAAAGACCACAAATAATCATAGACCCAAATCATGAGTTTAAATTTAGGATTAATTTATCACAACCTTCAATTTTTAGCCAGACAAACATTATTTTCACAAGATATACCTGGTCATGGTGTTGAAAAGTAGAGGGCCACATCAGTAAAAGTCATTTTAAAAGAGAATAGCCTAATCCAACATCAATCAAACAAAAACGCATGTGAAAACAGCATAAATATTGAAAGCAATATACAAGGGCAAAATAAATGTACATATTTGACATAGCTGCGTCATATTTGTCTCTTTTATTCAGCTACGTCAAATTAGCAGTAGATTGATATTGCTCAGTAGTATCAATCTATTGGGCAATCTAAAATTTGAGGCACGTAGCCTCAGAATTTCCTGAAACTTGGCAGGTACGTCCTCATTGCCACGCTGAATACGAAAAACCTAAAATTAGTCTAGAACGCGGGCTACTTTCAGAGTTATACCGTTTTAGAGATCTACAGTTTTCAGTCCCGTCGCCTCAGAATCGCCTGAAACTTGGCAGGTAGGCCCTCCTAGCCACGCTGAACACGAAAAACGTAAGATTAGCCTGGAACACGGGGTACTTTAAGAGTTATAGATTTGTTTAAGTTTTGAATGTCTGTCTTCCTTTATTTTGAAACGACTGCGCAGGAATTGGAAGCTTTCCGCGTCAAGTTAGCCAGATATTCAACTGACAGACATTCAAAACTTAACACGTTATAACTTCAAAAGTAGCCCGTATTCCAGGATAATTTTACGTTTTTCGTGTTTAGCGTGGCAAGGAGGACCTACCTGTCTAGTTTCAGGCAATTTTGAGGCGACGGGCCTCAAAATTATAGATTGGGCAATATCAATCAGCTGCTAATTTTACGTACGTCTTTTATTATTCCTAAAAGGCAGGGTATTAACCCTCGCCCTACAGGGGGGAGGGGGTGGGGGGCTGACAGAACCCTGAGGGTTTTCTTGAATAACTTTTTACACATGCAATGCATGTTGCTGAAATTTTTGGTAGTTGAGTTTTACAACAATTATACGTAGGCTGTAAAACTTTAATTGAAATTGGTTGAGTAGTTTTGGAGATGTCATGTTTTGATGTTTTGATGACGTCATGTTGGTAAAAAATGATAAATATTTGCAAAATCGTAGAAAACAGAGTTTTGAAACAAATTGCAAACGCAATTCACCAAAGATACAAAATAGCATTCTCTTTAAAATGGCGATCTTGGATTTCCAAAATTTTGGGGTTTTGACCCCTATTTTTTTTAAAATCCCCACAAAATCAAAATTTTCAAAGATATTAGAAAAACCGGAATTCATGTGAGAGTACTGAGTATGGACAATACCCATACCAAATTTCAAAGCAATATCTTCATTTTTGACTGAGTGATAGCTCTCTAAGTGTAAGAAACTGATGACGTCATTTTTTAAATATTTTTTTGACTTTTTTTGACAAGATACGAACAAATAATTACCTTTTTTGTATTTCTGAGCCAAAACTGGTCTAGGAACATGCCTTTTTATTTACATTTATAAATTTCTAATTTTGAGGCTTTCTGCATGGCAAAATCTCTGTTCGGGACGTGGTAAGTCCGAGGTCATTCACTTGACCT
Organism: Chirona hameri; assembly: GCA_036785665.1. NCBI lineage: Eukaryota > Metazoa > Arthropoda > Thecostraca > Balanomorpha > Balanidae > Chirona > Chirona hameri. The sequence continues at coordinate 9,852 of JAXIVJ010013959.1, read as the reverse complement.
GGAAGGTCACTCGTTGACCTGAAACCTAAAATTCGCATACTGTTAGATTCCTCTCATGACAGGCAACATGCTGGTTCTTACCGCATTGCTCAAAGTTACTTGGTTTGGAAGTTAACAGGGGGGCCTGTCAGACCCCCCGTAAGGCGAAAGTGAAAAAAGCTCCCGTAGGGAGAGGATTAATCCATCACCGAAATGACCACTTTCTCATTGACTTCCATGTTAAAGCATCACCATTTATTTCTCAAGCTTTTATCCTAACCTAACCTAACCTCACCTCACCTCACCTCATCTCACCTAACCTCACCTCACCTCACCTCACCTCACCTCACCTCACCTCACCTCACCTCATCTCACCTCACCTCACCTCACCTCACCTCACCTCACCTAACCTAACCCTTGGAGCCAGTTTACATATTTTTAAAGAAGTCCATCGGCCGAAGCCCGAAATCCTCAATATGTTGTGACGTTTTGGTGATTTTAAGTCATTTACGGTGATAAAGTTAGTTATTCGGTGATGGGATTAATGTATTGCCTTACTAAAATAATGCTGTTTGGTTCTCGCCTAATTTGTTTGCCTTGTGCATGGGTGGAGAATCCTATAGGGCAGCCCCGGCTGCGGCCGGGGCAACCTCAAAGTTGCCTCGGCGGGGCCGGGGCAGCCATTTTTGAGAGACCTTTTTTTTTGCAAGACCTTAGTTATTATTTAAAAAGAATAAAGAAACGCAAATATAATCCCAGCATAAAAATGCATACTTGGTACGACTCTCTGTGAAAAATATGGGTAAAATTGCGCTTTCGGTGCGCTTTCGAAATGGGGGGGGGGGGGGGGGTAGTCAAAGGAGGCTGAGCCTTGCCAACTTTGTCTTAGTGAACACCTCGGGCAGGTCAGAAAACTTATATTTTCGGGGGAGGCACAGTTGGGGTCGCTATCTCCGGTCTAAAAGAGGCATATTGTCCGATCTAAAGGGGTGCCGCCGGCACTCACGACTCAAGGGGCGCCACCTGCACTCGAGAGTGGCACCTTCGGTGTCCAGACGCCCAGGAGAGGCGCCCTCAATCGTGATTGCCCCCGCATGTCCATGAAGATAGCGACGGATTCGGATTCGAATTCAGCGTCGAGTAGCGATTCGCTTCACAATGTGGTGACAGGTCAATTGGGGCACGCTGATCACGAAATGGCATTCATTTTGACATTCACGGTAATCTTAGCCGAAGTTATTGTCCGATCGCCAAAATAATGGTCTCATTCGATTACTCGGGTCAGTATATAGCCGTAGCCTTCGCAACCTCACTCGTAGCAAATGACATTGGCCCTCAATTTCAAGATCAATGGCGATTGGATTAAACTTCGGGTCGTTTTGAGTCCTTTGACCTTGAAATTGAGGGTCAAGGTCATTTTCCACGAGTGAGGTTGCAAAGGTTACGGCAGATACTGACCCGAGGAATCTAATGAGACCATTATTTTGGCAATCGGCTTCTAACTTCGGGTCGTTTTGAGCCGCCCGTCATATGGCCTTGAAAATGAGGGTCAATGTCATTTGCTACGAGTGAGTTTGCGAAGGCTGTGGAATCGAATGAGGAATCGAATTAACCCGAGGAATCGAATGAGACCATTATTTTGGCGATCGGACAATAACTTCGGGTTATTTGTCCTTTGACCTTGAAAATGAGGGTCAAGGTCATTTGCCTCCAGTGAGGTTTCGAAAGCTGCGCCTAGATATTGGCTCGAGGAATAGAATGATACCATTATTTTGTTTTGCGATCGGACAATAACTTTGGGTCGTTTTGAGCCACCCCGTCCTTTGACCTTGAAGATGATTTTGAAGATGACCTTGAATGTCAAAATGAATGTCATTTGCGTGATCAGCGTGCCCCAATTAAACTGTTCCCACATTTTGAAGCAAATCGCTACTCGACGCTGAATTCGAATCCGATTCCTTCACTAACTTCACGGACCGCCACGTGCCACGTGCCCCCTAGGGCCCCTTGGTTGCGCCCCTGTCCTCGGCCGGGGCAACTTTGAAAACAATTATCCACCCATGGCCTTGTGAGTTGTGGGAAATATCAAATATGTTATAAGTATTTTTATATCTCACTGTAATATATAAAAGGACCGGACCTGGACCATCACCAGGAGGAGGTGCCTTTCTTGCAAGAAATGGCTAGTTGCTGAATCACACCATTTATGTACAACCTTAATATTGATATTGGCTGATTATTGTTGTGTGAGCTACCATGAGGTAGTCCTTGCCTACTTTGACCCAACATGATACTTTCAATTTGTTTAAGATTGCACACCTCGCTGTTGCTAAAATATGTCAGTAATGAGGTATTACAACCTATGTTCATTCTAAGGTGTTAAACTTCAATTTTGCACATACTTCATTTTTATCATTAGTCGCTTTTACTACCCCCGGTCGCCGACCCAATTACAACCCCAACGAAAAACAAAAAGTTCCGCCTCTGTGTATAATACCACGGAAACAACACCAACAAAGGCAATACCTGGGCTGCAACAACTATACGACCAATGTGATACACAACAGCAGACGGCAAATTGACGCACTGGCGCCGTAATCGTGATCATGCGATGGTGAAAGAAACCTTCATGCTCCGCTATTAGTAGACAATGTTCCACTATTTTCAAACTGCTATGTAAACGGGGCTATTGACTGTTTAACGCCCCCTGATGAACTTTAGTAATAGCTCAAAAACCAATAGCACTATCAACGTGAAACTTCGGATACATTCTTCTACATCAATTTTACGTCTCTGTGCAAACATTAAGAAATTTCGTCGATTATTTTTCTCTCGAGATATAGCGAATCTAGTGACGTCACTACACACGAGTTTGACACCAAAAAAAAAAATCAGCTTAACTTGAACAGACCGTACAAATGCCATATTTTGAGAAAAATGCAATCCAAAAACGTCAAAAGATATGGCATGGCAAGGGCTACAACATGGCTATCTCGGATTTGTGTAAATATGGGTTTTTGACCCCCCCCCCTCCCAAAAAAACCCACAAAAAGCACGTCTTTTAAATAACTCATGGCAACTCATAAGTGTAACTCATGACATATATATATATATATATATATATATATATATATATATATATATATATATATATATATATATATATATATATATATATATATATATATATATTATATATATATATATATATATATATATATATATATATATATATATATATATATATATATATATATATATATATATATATATATATATATATATATATATATATATATATATATATATATATATATATATATATATATATATATATATATATATATATATATATTATATATATATATATATATATATATATATATATATATATTTTCTTTTATTGACCAGATACAGACACATAAATGCAAACACTGTATTTCTGAGACAAAACTGGTCTAGAAACATGCCTTTTTTATTTAGATTTATCCATTTCAAATTTTGACCTTCAGTGACCTGACCTTGACCTGAAATTGACACTAACTACACGTAAATGAAGTCAGGTGGTACAATGACTATCACTATATAATTATACGTGGACAAACCCATCAAGCATATGCTGCACGACTTTCGTAGATATTTTGCGCATAGTGACCTTTTGTGGCATGACCTTGACCTTGACCTTTGACAACAATCTCACTTTAGCTCATTCAGGATGTGTATCATACCTTTGCGAGCACTTTGGGTGAGTATGGTCGCAATAGAAGGCTTTGGATGGAAAGTATGGCCCATGCACTCAAATACGTCGACTTTGACTTTTGACCTGACCATGACCTGCCATGTGACCTCCCTTTCACATTTGTTTTAGTATGTTGTATATTTGTTCATTCAGATCTTTCGAATTCCGTCTTGCGCGTCTCGCTGCGATTATTTGTTCGGAAGAGGGGGCGTTTACCCCCCCCCCCCCCGTCAATGGCGTTCGGCTGAGACCCCAGTCAATAGCCCTGTTTACATAGCATAACTAAATTCCACTAACTTTTCACAGTTGGAGACTTTTTAGCTTTTTCGATAGGAATTTCCCTAGACTCAAAAGATTGGTCGAGTCCGTTTGAAACAGCTCTTAGAGCACGAGAATACACAGAGCAACTCTTTCATATGACATGTTATATATTTGTTTACCTACTTGCAAGTTAAATATTATGTGTTAAATGTTAGTCAATTGACCTTTGGAAAAACTATGCTCCTGGATGTTCGGTTTTTCATACTCATATTTCTCCAGAATATGCCTGAATGACTCGACATGGTAACAAATATGGTAGCTTATCGGCTTCGTCGATTGCCGTTTGGCAAATTTTCCGTAATGTGGGTTCCCGTCTGTCTGTCATCTACCGTGGATGTCTCGCCTATTCTGATTGGTCGTCGTTTAAAGTTTTGACCAATCAGCTGCGGGCTGCTCTCAGCGCAATGAGGGACGTCGAAGACAGAATCGGCGCACTGGCGCACTATCGATCAAAATATTTGAGGTGTTTGTCCAGGCAAATGCGATTTTTCGAAGGCGCTGTGTTATACTTATAAGCTGCATTTTGATTGTGTATACGCATAACTGTAACCCTATTAGTGGCAGGCTCCTGGCTACCCCTATTAGTGGCGGCGGGGGGGGGGGGGGGGGGGGGGGGGGGGGGGGGAGGGGATTCCGCTCCCCGGAGATCTTAATATCTACCAGTCCAATTTTCAAAAATCAAACAGCATTTGATTCCCCTCAACACGATCTACATTTATTAAAATAAAAAAGGACATTTTTATAGGGGGGCAACAGGGGGCAAACACGACAAATATTAGAGGTATTTGTGATCCAACACAGCTGTCATGTTTATCAACCGATTTCAACGCAACTAATGGGGATCGATAGAGATTAAATTGGGGATTGATATATGATGGTGACTTTTACAAATTCAAAAATCATAGGCGTTTTCAGGGCACTAAATTTGGGGGTAAAATAAATGCCTTATAAAACAGTTTTTTTCTTCGATAAATGAAACGGTGTGCTATTGTGACATCAGCCACAACAGTTATAAAGCATATTTACATCCATAGGCGGTGCAAGGTTAGCGAAAAAAGGAGGCAAAATATGTAAAAAAATAACTTTTTGTGAACCTCCCCTTTTCAAGTCCCTGAAACCGCCTCTGCCGTGCAATATTGATTATAGTTCAATAAAATCAACTAATTTGCACTTGTTTCAATCACCGTAAACCTATGTAACTCCTTTATACTTCAGGCAGTTAGGAAGAAGCCGTGAAGATCGCATCTCTGTATTGTCGCTAAATGTCACAGAAGAAAATCCTCCCAAAACTGGGCCCTGGAACCGCCTCTGTTCAGATTATGAACTCACAGTTTTAACTCCATATGCGAAATTCAATTCTAGGAAAAGTCCCAAAACGTCATGGGTCTGCTTTTGGCCGTTCGGGAGATATCTGCGAAAAAAACCTGAGGGGTGGGCAGAATCTGCCCCTGGCCACTAATAGGGTTAACTTTCGCCCGTGCAGCGTCCGATCGGTGCGTGAACGTGCAGGGGGGGGGGGGGGGGGTACGACCCTCCCTAGCGTTTCGCCCGTAATTGGGCTAGAGCATCGATTAAAAAACGAGCGTGTTGCTTGTCACGAGAGGAAGACATTGATACCCGATTTTAAGATCCTAGCTCATTAGGTGACCTCTGAGTTAATGACCCAAAATTCAACCAAATTGTAAATGCTTATAAATTGAATTTAGTCGAGCTAGAATCGCGAATGAGCATACCATTATGCTAAATGGGTGCCAAATTTGAAATCAGCGTCACAAAAAGTCCTAGAAACTGCCAAATTCCAAAAAGGTCATGTCAGGTCATGTCAGGTCATTTGAGGTCAGTGACCTCAGTTGACCTGTGGGGGGCGCATGATCCCAGCAGAACATATAATTATGTAAAATGGATCCCATATTTGAAATCAGCGTCACAAAATGCCCTAGAAACTGCCAGAAGCCAAAACAGGTCATCGGAGGTCACAATCTCAGTGGAAACCACAACTGTCACCTGGAAACACCTGTGCATATGCTCGTGAACAACAAACACTATGCAACTGCACAAGATACAAGGATCAATACCACGGGATGCCAGTTACGCCTGACATGACCTTGACAAACAGGTCAAAGGTCACGGGTCATGTAACCTACAGCTTAAAAATGTCAGAATATGTGTCAAACTGTTCACAAGTAGGGTACTGAAAGTTTCGTCGCAATCGGTGATATTTACGAGAGTTATTCCCGAAACACCGAGGGGGGGGCGGTGGCATCCACCCCTGCACTGGCGAGGGTTAAGTCATATAAGAAGTAAGTGGCATTACACTTTGAAGTGACGTGTGTTATGATGCTTATCTGTATCACAGGGTGGAGGCTTTCTTTCTTTTCCTCAAAAATATGTTAACATGTCATCTTGATAAACCCTACACCCTGATAGCATGACAAGTTCAGTATTTTGATGTGTCTGTGGTTACGTTGTTAACCCTACCTACCTTGTGTACATAATGAGCTATTCAATGTTCCAGGGTTGGACAAAAACGGCCTAAATTGAATGTATGCAAGCCAGTGGCTTTTATTAATTTGAGCGGCTTAAAATTATACAAACCAGCTTAAATTCAGCATCAATTTAAGACTCGCTGAGGTCAGAATATGTCGTTGACAGTCAACACATGCAATTCAAGGGAATAGTTCACCTTTAACATGGGTTTTGAACTGAGATAGCAGATTTGTAGAGCAGATAGAAAATTGGGTTGTGGTGCCGTGCCGTACCTATTCGATGCGGGCACTGAGCTTGAATAGACTATAATAGACTAATAGACAAAAATAGACTGAAATAAATGAAATAAATAAACTCAAATAGACTAAATAGGCTAATAGATTTAGGTGCAGTGCAGTGCAGTGTCCCGTGCCCCGTGCCCCGTGCCCCGTGCCCTGCCCTCCCCTGCCCCTCCCCTGCCCTGAATATTGTATCAATTGTATAACCTCACCTCAACACCAACACAATTAGCTACACACATATCACATAGATACTAAAAAATAGGTTCCGACATTTGCGTCAATCTTCTCAATAGCTCCACTATTGTTGACCATGGACTAGCCTTTGTACGGTCATGCAAACGCCCCACTTGTAATCCTGATTTCCTTCGTGAGTAAATCTGATTTAAAACCTAATCGGATGCAGGTGCATCAACAAGGTGCATCTATCTAACTGTTGTGTTTTCTTCCTAAAAGTTGCATCACGGTATTACACTCACAGTATTATCACAGTATGGATCAAATGGTGAAAAATAAACACGATTATTTTGTCACATTACCGCAGCATAGGCCTAAACACGTAAGGAAGTAGTCCAGAATCATGGGAAAACGCTACCTCAAATCTAGGGAAATTCCAATCGGAAAAGCTAAAAAGTTTCCAACTGGGGAAAGTTAGTGGAATTTATTTATGCTATGTAAACAGGGCTAATGGCGGGTTAAAAGGGAGAATCAAAGAGACGGGATGGGGACAAACCTTCTTTCGAACTTTATCTTAAGATTGGAAAGTGCTCGATTAACAGAACCGTCTTTAGTGTTGAGCGTTATTTTTGTCTTGCAGTTCTGTAGAGGGTTTTCAGTAGCGTGGGACAGTCGGGTGGGGGGAGTGGGCGGGACAGTCGGGTGGGTGAGTGGGCGGGACAGTCGGGTGGGTGAGTGGGCGGGACAGTCGGGTGGGTGAGTGGGCGGGACAGTCGGGTGGGGGAGTGGGCGGGACAGTCGGGTGGGTGAGTGGGCGGGACAGTCGGGTGGGGGAGTGGGCGGGACAGTCGGGTGGGTGAGTGGGCGGGACAGTCGGGTGGGTGCGGGAGTGGCGGACAGTCGGGTGGGTGAGTGGGGGACAGTCGGGTGGGAGTGACAGTCGGGTGGGTGAGTGGGCGGGACAGTCGGGGTGGGTGAGTGGGCGGGACAGTCGGGTGGTGGTGAGTGGCGGGACAGTCGGGTGGGTGAGTGGGCGGGACAGTCGGGTGGGGTGAGTGGGCGGGACAGTCGGGTGGGTGAGTGGGCGGGACAGTCGGGTGGGTGAGTGGGCGGGACAGTCGGGTGGGTGAGTGGGCGGGACAGTCGGGTGGGTGAGTGGGCGGGACAGTCGGGTGGGTGAGTGGGCGGGACAGTCGGGTGGGTGAGTGGGCGGGACAGTCGGGTGGGTGAGTGGGCGGGACAGTCGGGGTGGGGGAGTGGGCGGGACAGTCGGGTGGGTGAGTGGGCGGGACAGTCGGGTGGGTGAGTGGGCGGGACAGTCGGGTGGGTGAGTGGGCGGGACAGTCGGGTGGGTGAGTGGGCGGGACAGTCGGGTGGGTGAGTGGGCGGGACAGTCGGGTGGGGGAGTGGGCGGGACAGTCGGGTGGGTGAGTGGGGCGGGACAGTCGGGTGGGTGAGTGGGCGGGACAGTCGGGTGGGGAGTGGCGGGACAGTCGGGTGGGGAGTGGGCGGGACAGTCGGGTGGGGGAGTGGGCGGGACAGTCGGGTGGGTGAGTGGGCGGGACAGTCGGGTGGGTGAGTGGGCGGGACAGTCGGGTGGGTGAGTGGGCGGGACAGTCGGTGGGTGAGTGGGCGGGACAGTCGGGTGGGTGAGTGGGCGGGACAGTCGGGTGGGTGAGTGGGCGGGACAGTCGGGGTGGGGTGAGTGGGCGGGACAGTCGGGTGGGTGAGTGGGCGTGGGACAGTCGGGTGGGTGAGTGGGCGGGACAGTCGGGTGGGTGAGTGGGCGGGACAGTCGGGTGGGTGAGTGGGCGGGACAGTCGGGTGGGGGAGTGGGCGGGACAGTCGGGTGGGGGAGTGGGCGGGACAGTCGGGTGGGGGAGTGGGCGGGACAGTCGGGTGGGTGAGTGGGCGGGACAGTCGGGTGGGTGAGTGGGGCGGGACAGTCGGGTGGGGGAGTGGGCGGGACAGTCGGGTGGGTGAGTGGGCGGGACAGTCGGGTGGGTGAGTGGGCGGGACAGTCGGGTGGGTGAGTGGGCGGGACAGTCGGGTGGGTGAGTGGGGCGGGGACAGTCGGGTGGGGGAGTGGGCGGGACAGTCGGGTGGGGAGTGGGCGGGACAGTCGGGTGGGTGAGTGGGCGGGACAGTCGGGTGGGTGAGTGGGCGGGACAGTCGGGTGGGGTGAGTGGGCGGGGACAGTCGGGTGGGTGAGTGGGGCGGGACAGTCGGGTGGGGTGAGTGGGCGGGACAGTCGGGTGGGGTGAGGTGGGCGGGACAGTCGGGTGGGTGAGTGGGCGGGACAGTCGGGTGGGGGGAGTGGGCGGGACAGTCGGGTGGGGGAGTGGGCGGGACAGTCGGGTGGGGGAGTGGGCGGGACAGTCGGGTGGGTGAGTGGGCGGGACAGTCGGGTGGGTGAGTGGGCGGGACAGTCGGGTGGGTGAGTGGGCGGGACAGTCGGGTGGGTGAGTGGGCTGGGACAGTCGGGTGGGGGAGTGGGCGGGGACAGTCGGGTGGGGGAGTGGGCGGGACAGTCGGGTGGGTGAGTGGGCGGGACAGTCGGGTGGGGGGAGTGGGCGGGACAGTCGGTGTGGGTGAGTGGGCGGGACAGTCGGGTGGGTGAGTGGGCGGGACAGTCGGGTGGGTGAGTGGGTGGGGACAGTCGGGTGGGTGAGTGGGCGGGACAGTCGGGTGGGTGAGTGGGTGGGACAGTCGGGGTGGTGTGAGTGGGTGGGGACAGTCGGGTGGGTGAGTGGGCGGGACAGTCGGGTGGGTGAGTGGGCGGGACAGTCGGGTGGGTGAGTGGGCGGGACAGTCGGGTGGGGGAGTGGGGCGGGACAGTCGGGTGGGGGAGTGGGCGGGACAGTCGGGTGG